>NW_006499751.1:1874792-2009281 GCF_000471905.2 Amborella trichopoda | reverse complement strand
TTGTGTGAATGATGGTATCATGATGCTTATGGTATATGTGAATAGATACCTACTGTGTGAATGATAGTGTCATGATGCTTATGCTATATGTGAATGGATACCTACTGTGTGAATGATAGTATCATCATGCTTATGCTATATGTGAATGGATACCTACTGTGTGAATAATAGTATCATGATGCTTATGTTATATGTGAATAGATACATACTAAGTGAATGATAGTATCACGATGCTTGTAAGGGGCACCTACTATGTGAATGATGGTGCTGGCAACTGTGATTTTCCCTGACTCCGTATGATAGGATGGGACTCAGGATGTGAGTAGTTGGGAGGGTATGTGGGCACTACACATTGGGTCACCTAATGGTAGTGTAATGCCTTCTCGTCAAAAGGGCACAAGGAGAGGGTAGTGTCTTGCAAGGCCTCTGCGTATCGAAAACCCCAAAGCGCACTGGGGATGTGTGTGTGTATGTGGTTCTTACAAAGTGGGTCTTCCACTTGTCATGGTCCACCCTCCTGAACGAGGGTAGAAGTCCCAAGTTCAGGATCGGCTTAGCCTAACCGATGTGGCTTCTACTTCAGGAGTAGATAGGTCTGTTTGCCTGACTTATTTACGCTTTTTCCATAAACTTTTAACTATAATTGTGATCTGTTGTCTCTATTACTCTACTTTAAGAAAGGTGATTGTGACTTATGCATTATATATATCGAACTACCTTTCTTACATTTCTATTAGAGTTTGAGGAGCATGTTGAAGGACTTTATTTGATACATGTGTATATGTATGTTTGTGTGTGTGGCATATTTTTGTTACACTATCATGCTAGTTGGAATGCAATGGTGTAGATCTGCTTACTGGGCTGTTAGCTCATTCCATCTTATTTTCACAACTGTAGAGTGAAGAGTGTTGGAACCTGTGGTTGAGGTGAGTGACCATTGGGGATTTTGAAGCTTAAAGTTCGGAGGTTAAAAGCTATCCTTTGAATACTTTCATTGTATGTTTTGGATGTCTTAGTAATGCGTGGTGTACCTCATTTTATGTATTTTGGGATAGTAGTGCCAAGAAGGAATTTTAAAGACTTTTAACACTTATATGAATGAGATTGCTGTACTTTTGAATTGTTCTTTGTTTGATGAATGGTTTTATTCTAGTTTTCTTTCATGGTTTGCTTCTGATTCCACGTTTTCATGCATTGAGCCACTCCCACCTGAGTGATGTTCGCGACATTCGGTCGCGATTCAGCACTCTGTTGCCCTCCGACAGGGGTCAGAGGGCATGGTCATGACATATGGGCATAGTTTTGATGCCAATCGCACCATCGAGATGTATCGCCTCCATGGAAAGGAGGAATCTTGGCTTTTGTCTGTAATTCAATGAGCCTTGCCTTAAGCAACTTCCTTATGACATCAGTCATAGGCTCATTAAGGGGAGTGAATTCCCTTGGTGTGGAAGTCTGCATTCTCCATGTGGTAAAATAAACTTTAGTCTTTTCTTGTGAATGGTTTACAAAGGGGTTGCGTTTCTTATACATGTTCACCACTCCTTCTTGAGAGGACTCTCCACCAGTCGAATTATCAAAGACTATGGTCTCATCCTCCTTAGCTCGCTCATATCGCAATACTCTTTTGAGCATAACATCAAATGAGTAAGGGACTGTCCCCATACTGAAGAACATTACATATTATGAAGTCATGTTCTCTAATGTCATGCTTAACTTCGTGGCTTCAGGGAGTGGAGTTTCAATGGCTTGCATAAAGGCCTCTTTGAATCTGATTATAAATAGGTTAGTGGAAGTTAACTCACCAAGGGTGACAGATCTTGGCCTTCCTCCCCTATAGTGGGTGAAAAATTGCCTGAACATTTCGTTCGGAGTTGCCTGAGGGTCATCCTTCATGAATCTTCAGTGCCACCTCAAGGGTTCTTCTGATAAGCTATGCGAGAACATGACCCTAAGTTGGTTGGGTCGATCTTGTAATGTGTGGACCATCAATAAGTAGGTGTTGATGTCTGCCTCATGATCCTCTTTCCCTGAAAAATCTGTTTCTAAACTAAACTGTGGCATCACAAACCCTACTGATAGATCTTCTAGGTGTCCTAGAATTTCTTGTACATAAGCTTTAGGAGTTGATAAAGCCCATATTCCCATTTTCTCTAAAGAGTCTTGGGGATGTTTCATACGAGCAAATTGAGCCATTGTTATAGCTATGAGATGTCTTGGTTGAATGCTCTGTTGGACCTGACATTGTGGTAATGGGTTCGTATAAACTGGTTGTGGGGCCCATGTAGCGGGTTGCCTCAAGGACAGAGCTTGAGGAATGTGTTGAACTTGATGTGTCGGTTGTCGAGTTGTAGACTCACTCGAGTTGAATTAGGTTGGAGCATACCCATTACTCGGAGGATGCACAACTTGGCCATGCAAGGAGCCCTGCAAGATAGGATCAACACTTAACTGGGATGGACGACTCAAGCTACTATGTCGAGTAGACCTCTGACCTTGGGTGGTTGGGTCTACCTGACCCTGACATTGATTGCATGATCTCTCCCTAGGGTAAGGGTATTCTCTTGCCCCAACACTGCAATGAAAGAGTGAAGGAATGCCATAACTACTGCAAGGGGGAGTCTGCTCTCTAGGTAGTCTTGGGCTCAAGTGATGATTAGAACTAGACCCCTGGCCTGTAGTGGGTTGGATTGGCAAGCAAATATCCCTAGGATTATTTTGGTTTGAGCCAAAATGTTAGACTTAACCCATGACTTGAGCTTCCGACCTGAGTTTCCCAGATTGACTATGCTGGATGGTGTACCCTCTATTCAGTAGATTGTGAAAGTAAGCATGCACCTTAGGATTGTCTTTATATCGAATTAGGTCAAAACTGTGATCTTTAATGGTGATGGAATGCTTGGGAAGACTTTCCCTAGTTGTATGTTAACCCGCTCGCCCACTAACTAGCAAAGTGCCAAGAATAGAATGTTGGGCTACTAATTGACTGTAGGGGTTCGCATGGCTGAGATTAGCTGACTCAGAGATTTGGGTCGGGGCCTTATTCTTGATGTCCCGATCGGATTTGAGGTTAACCCCTATGTCTTGGAGGATTGCCCCAGGCCTGACTCCTTGACTATTCAAGGTGTTACGAACCTTATCAACATGTTGGCTCGTGACTTCTAAATGGTGGCCTTGAAGGCAGCTTGGACGGTTAGGTTTGGCTCCATGTCGGTTTAGAATCGGCTCACTTACACGAGTGCTATGGATGATTTGTGAGGGTGCACTGTGGCGGTGCCTCTCAAACTGACTAGGTTCTCTGAATATAGACTGAGCTGAGGCCATAGGGTTGAACCTTACTTTGCTATGATTCTGGGTCATGATTTCAAGACTCGGTGAGATCTAGACTCGATGCCTCAGAGTAGACCTAGTCTGACTCTAAGGGCAAAACCCTACCTAAGATCTAGGCTGGAACCTAAACTGGGTGAACTTCTCTAAACTCAACGGGTTTCGGTTTGGACCCTAAACTAGGGTTAGTCTAGTTTAGCTTTAGAGGCAACTCTAAGCTTAAACCTATGCCCGAACCTAGACTGAGATCAAGATTAGATGGGTACAAGGCTCGGCATGGACCAAGAGTTGGTCTGAGTTTGAACCTGAGTGTGAGCCTTGTTCGGACCTAGACTAAGCTGGGTGCAAGACTAGGCTTAGACCTAGAGGGTTGTGATAATCAAACCGAGTATGGACCAAGACTAAATAAAAGGTTGAGACAGGCACGAGCCCTAGGCTCAGACCAAGAAGGGGACTTAGGTTCGGACCAAGGTGGAACCTGGTTTAGACCTAGGCTAAGCTGGGTATAAGTCCGAAGTTGGACCGAGAGAGTTTTGATGATCAGATAATGTATGGAGCTAGACTGGATAAAAGATGAGCTAGGAACGAGCTTTCTGCTTGGTCTGAGAGGGGCCCTAAATTCGGACCAAGGCAAAGCCTGGTTCGGACCTGGGCTAAGTTGGGTATAAGCTTGGATTTGGACCCAGAGATTTTTGATGATCAAACCAGGTATGGACTCGAATTGGATCAAAGATGCGCGAGGATCGAGCCTGCGGCTCGGACCTAGAGCAGGACCTAAGTTCGGACCAAGGCAAAACCTGGTTCGGACCTGGGCTAAGCTGGGTACATGCCTGAACTTGGACATAGAGGGTTCAACTCAGACCAAAAGAGGGTCCAGACTAAGATCTAAAATTAACCAACATAAATAAGCAAGCACAGCACACGAAAATGTTTGACCTAGATTATAGGTAGGCTTGGCTTGAGAGTGCGTTCCAAACTATTGAAATGCGACTAGGCTAATATAAGTCCCCACATATGTCCTGGCCTCTTGTTATTGGATTTTCACCAGGTCCTATTATATGCGAAGTTTCTTTGAGGCAAAGGATTACAGAAGGGCGCTCACAGTTAAAGTTACGTAAATCCCAACCACCTCGACTCTTAAAGCTAGGTTCCCCTCATGTTGTTAACTCGGATTTTGAGGGTTTTTGAAATATTTGTTTGTGGGTTTCCTGAGCATTCCCAATCTGGTGTGTGCTGGAGTGTGTAAAGAAGCACACAATAAAAAATAATTGTCAAGCACACAATGCAATGAAGAAATAAAGCGAGCGCTTGACATTAGTTGTGCCTAGCGATGCACGCTTCGAGGCAAAGCTCGCTCGAAGCACAGTATATATGGAGGGGTAAGAAACCTCTAAGAAATTACAGTGAAAATAGTGTGGCAAAGCACAGTCCGTACTAAGTCCAGCACGGCCTAAGTCGAGGTTGACTCAAATGGGACACGGTCCAGGGAGGGTGCAAGCAACCCTCAATGTATTTTTTTATTTTTAAATTGTTTTTGTCTCCTTAAATTTGATGAAATAGAGTTAAACTAAGCATGATGAAATCAGGGAAAACATTATTTCCATAAAAATTAACAAACTAAAATAAAATCAGAAAGCTAGGAACAGAACAGACCTATCTGAAGCAAAATATATTTTTGAATTTTTAAAAATTTTATTTTAAGAAAATTATTAGTGAATAGGAAGCCAACAACCTATGGAAGAGGTATGTAGGGTCCTAGGAATTTTTTGTGACCACTGTAAATGGGCAACACTGGTGGAATCGCCCTTACAGGCTAGACGACAATGCTGGTGTCACCCAAAAAAATATTTTTTATTTTTCAATTTTTTTAATTTTTTTTATTAATTTTGATGAAATAAGGTTACAAAAAACTTGAAGAAGCAAGGAAAATAATATCTTTGATGAAATAAATTAAAATAAAGTAAATCATAAAAGTGCAGATATAACAGATTTGTACTAAGAAACATATATGTTTTTCATTTTTAAAATTTTATTTTGATCTGAAATTTTTTGAGCAGTTACAAGAGACTCCCTGGAGCAAGAATCCAAAGTGTCAGACTTCTGGGTTTGGGCAACAAGGGGGTGTGTCGCCCTGGACCTAGGCGGCACTGGTGGTGCCGCCCGAGCGACACTACTAGAGCGACACTAGTAGTGTCGCCCAAGACAGACCAGGTTTCGTAGAGTCCTAGTCATAGCCAATTTTTGGGACTATTTTCTGACTGAAATAAGTGAAAAACAATGCCTAAACTCGTGTTTGGTGCTTGGATCAAGCTCAAAATGCCCCATGGTAGGCACCAAACTGTTTATGATGAAAATCGGATAGATCTTCCGACGAAGATCTCACAGATTTTGACACCTTAAACTGATAAAAATAATGTGGTAGAGAAAGTGAGACAAATCGAATTCAGATCTAAGGTCAGATCTGCCCGAAAAGAAGCAAATCCAATCTCATATCTGTGGCAAAGCCAGCATGATCCAAGACATTAAAAACACAATTTCAAAGCAAACTAATCAAAATAGCTCAAAATAAAACCAAAATAATAGGAAGAAGAAGAAAGAAAGGGGGAAGAAAACAATACCAAATCGGGCCGGTTGGCCCTGGACTCCCGAGCCTTCGAGGGCTCGCTCGTATCAGAACCGGTGTCCTCTTTGCCTCTCTGATTTGGATGTTGACCAGAAGATCTCTGATTAAAAAGAGTTGTTTTTCCCTAAGGATAGTTTAGAACTAGGGTTGTTGTGCCCTAAAATGGTTTCTCAGACTTAGGGTTAGGGTTTTTAGATTAGGGTTAACGTAAGCTCACCAAGTTTTTCCTCTTAGAAGAAGTCTCTCTTTTTGCTGCGAAAAATGGTTTTTAAAGGCCAAGGGTCTGTTGAGAAGGGCATCATTCCATAACCAACAGATCCTCCAGCCAAAAATACCTTTTTTGGGGTTTCGGGTTTGGGCGACACGCTTAGTGTCGCTCAAACAAATATGGTAAAAATCTTCAAAAAGCGCAAGAAATCGTAACCCCAAGGAAAATTTCTTATTTGGGACAAAAACTGCTGGGTGACACCACTGGTGTACTAGTGTCACCCAAACAAACATGGTAAAAATCACACGCAAAGTCAATAAATCACTTCCCAAAAGAAAATTCTAATTTGGGTCTAAATCGGGTTGGGCGACACTAGCAGTGTTGCCCAAGTCTGGGTGGCACCACTCATGTCGCCTAGTCTAGGAGGGGCCACACTCCTAGTGTCACCCAAACAAAATTTGGTCCAAATTGAAAACTTCCACATCATGCGTGTTCCTCAGCCTCTTGTGAACCTCTCAGAGAAACTTTGGGTCAAAAAGGATTTTTTTACTATGTTTAATGATTTTTTCTACTATTTTTAATGATTTTTAAGGTTTTTTCTACTATTTTTAATTTTTTTTTGGTTAAACCGGGCGTTTGCAGGATTCTGTGTCAAAATAGGGTATTTGCAGGGTTCTGGGTAAGCAGATTGGTTTTGGGTCATAGGGTAGGCTGTGTGGGCTATGGATTTTTGTTTACTATGATAGTGTATCCTAAAGGTTTAGGAAACCATATAATTTGTCAGATTTAAAATGGGGTGTTTACAGTTGCCCCTCTTTGGTACTCCCTGTCCTTCGAGGGACAAGTGAGTGGCAAAAAATTAGACACTTTGACGTTCCCTGTCCTTCGAGGGGCAGGTGAAAGTTAAAGATAATGCAAACATTTTAAATTTCTTTCTGACATCACGTGGTCAGAAGGTGCACCAACTAATTCTTCCAAATCATTGCGCTCATTGAGCTCACCCACCTAGGGCATTTTTCCTCCTAGTGTTTTCGATGTGAGACATCATGAGTTACACAAGCTTGAAACTCAAGTTGGATTTTCTAGCCTTGCCACTTAACCTCAAGGGTTTCATAGTTTGAACTTTTTTTAACCCTAACATCTTCTTTGATTTCCTTAGGGATTCCTAAGGCTTTCTATAAGAAATGGCTTTCTATGAGAAAAGACTTGTCTGATCGATTCCAAAGAGAGAGATAAGGCAGCAACACAATAATCATGATATGTGGGTGTCCAAGCTCCTTTGTTTTAAAATTTTTTTTAGAATTTTTGAAGATAGATGGACATTTGAAATAGAACCCGCAGCAAGGACAAGTTACGATTTTAACAAAGAAATTAAAGTCTTTAAAAACACAAGACATGTAGTGAAAATTTTGAAATGAGAAAGAAATTTCGAAAAACAAGGTTGGTTAGTAGTTTTAACTCCTGCAACCATAGAGCCCTCTAAGAAGTTTAGTGTCATGCAGCGATGGACCATACACCCGACCCTTTTACGTCATACGGGACTAGACAGAAGACACCTGACCTTTTACATCATACGGGGCCAGACGTTACCTGCCTCGGCTCTTTTATGTCGCACGAGTTTGACATTGAACTGGATACACCCAACCTTTTATGTCATACGGGGATAGACAGAATACCCTCGACCTTTTACGTCATATGGGGCTAAACGTTACTTGTCTCAACTCTTTTACGTTGCATGCGTTTGACGTTGAACTGGATACACCCGACCTTTTGCATCATATGGGCCTAGATAGTACCTGCCTCAGCTCTTTTACGTCGCACGAGTTTGACGTTGAACTGGATACACCTGATCTTTTGCATCATATGGAGCTAGACGATACCTGTCTCAGATTTTTTACGTCGCACGAGTTTTACATTTTCCTGTCTCGGCTCTTTTACATGGCACGATTTTGACGTTTTTCCCGTCTCGGTTATTTTACCTCTCACGAGTTTGACTTTTTTCTATCTCGACTTCACACGAGTTTGACGTTTTTCCTGTCTCGGCTCTTTTACGTCGCACGAGTTCGATGTTTTTCCGAATTGGACTCTGGTTGGCAGTTTAGTCTCATGCCACCGAGGAGAAAAATATTCTTTTTTATTTTTGATTTTATTTTTTTCTGGAAAATTGGTTGGCAGTTTAGGCTCATGCCACCAAGGAGCATTTGACATTTTTTAAAATTAATTAAAATGTTTAAAAAAAGTCATAAAAACACATGATAAAAGAAAAATTGATCCCCATAAGACCCCAAAATTCAGTTGGGGAATTTTTTAGAAACGTTTTTGGACAACACTAGTGGTGTCGTCCGGGCGACACTGATGGAGTTGCTCATAGAAAAAGTGTTTTATGGCTGGGCGACACCGGGCGTGTCGCCCATAAAATATTTTTTTTTATTAAGTGTTTATAAGCAGGGGCATGGAAATATTTGGGCGACACGAGTAGTGTCGCCCTCACAGGCTAGGCGACACTAGGCGTGTAGCCGATATAATTTTTTTTTTCTTTATTTGGAAAATGGGATTAAGAAAGGAAAATGAAAATTTGGGCGACATCAGTGGTGTCACCAGGGCGACATGAGTAGTGTCGCCCTCAAAGGCTGGGTGACACTAGGCGTGTCACCCTTATAAATTGTTTTTTTTTTATTTGAAAAATATTACGAAAGGGTTTTGCCAAAAATTTTGTGGGCGACACTAGGTGTGTCGCTCCAGGCTGGGTAAAGACTTGGGCGATACCAGCCGCATCACCCTGACCACCGACTTCCAAATTTCAAATTTCTTGCTTTGGAAGGTCTTGGTTACCTAAACGTCTGTTGGCCGAAATGGAACCTGCAAGACGAGTTTTGGGCGAGATTTCTTATTTTCCATAAAATCCCCCTCCTTCCTATTCTCCTTTCATCTTTCAAGCTCTTCTTTCTCTTATCATCTTCATCTTCTTCCTTCTTCATCATCTTCCCTCTGATCTTACAGGTTTTTCTTATTCTCACTCTTAAGCTTTCATGGCTCCTAGGAAGGACACTATGATTTCCAAGGGCAAAGGGAAGGTTTCTAAGTGGGCTGATAATGGAAGAGAGGAGGAGGCTTCCCCTCTCTTTCCTAGGGTTAGGCACTTTCCTGAAGGTCTGCCCTCCCATATCTCTCAGGGCCCTCGATCGAGTGAAGTTCCTTGACGTGTCAATGGTGTTCCTGTCATCGGGCCCTGGTTCAGGGATTGGTTTCGTTCTGCTTGGCAATGGCCCGAGCTCATGGCCTTTTTGGCTTCAGTTTTGATGATAGGTATTTTGAACATGGCCTCTTGCCATGTGAACTTCCCGCTCCTTGAGGCTCTTGCTGTAAGGTTCAACTATTAAACGAACACCTTCTTTCTTCCTACGAGTGAGACAACGCTAACTTTGGAGGAAATTAGCAGGGTTTGTCGCTTGAGCTTGGCCGGGATTGTGTATCAACCTTCTATTGTCACCAACGATCATTCCATCATCGGTGCACAGTTGTTGGGGGCTGCTTATTCTCCACACGGTCAGTGGGTCGATATGCAGTTGTTGGTCCCGAATCGAGAGCGGTCTAGGCCCACCGAACAAATCTGTACTTTCCTTTTTATGCTGTTGGTATCCGTTCTTTTTCCAAGTAGCCGTAAGATGGTTCATAGTTCCTATTCCTTTAGCCCATGCCTTTTGGGAGCGAGCAAGTTACAACATTGTCCCGGCAGTGTTGGCAGACATTTATCAGTGTCTTCATGACCGGGTCACCGGAGGTGATCGATTCATTGAGGGAAGTATCCTAATTTTGTAGGTATATTTTTTAACTCAATTTTACATTATTTTTTCCCCTGCAACCCAGTTTTTCTTCTGGTTTTTATCCCTGAATCCCATATTTTTTCCATAAAATTTACTGATAAAAGCCCGGATCACTCCAGGAGAATTTGAGTTAGGCGACATTAGTGGTGTTGCCCTCACAGGCTGGGCGACACCAGTAATGTCGCCCTAGTCCTTTTTCCCTAGATTGTTCCAGGGTTCTGGGTTCCTGTTTTGTGACATATTGGAGTGTTTTTGGCTTCTTTTTTCTGCAGATTTGGGCCTACAAACATATTGTCATTATTTGTCCTCCTCGATCTATGACGACTGTATCTGCTGCTTTGGGACTGACATATGTCAATGACTCCACCTGACCTCGAGACGTTAATTATTATCGTCGGGTTTTGGACTAGTTGTCGTCCTTTGATTGGGTGATCAGGGGTCTCGAGAATGTGCCCGTGTTTCTACCTGCTATGGGGCATTCATGTCTTATTCTGACGGGGTAGTACATCACAGAGGGGTATTTCCCTCAAAGGGTACTTGCTAGTTTCGCCATATAGAGCATTATACTCTCCTGGAGCAACGATCGATTGCCACCTTATTTTTCGTCTTCGACGGCACTCTTCCACCCTTCTAGTCAAGGAAGGTTTGTCATGTAAGGGGAAGGAGTCTTCTTCTAGTGAGGGGTTGGTTAAGCAAGACAAGCCCACGACCACCTCCAATTACGATGCTCGGTGGGACCGCGCTTCCCCTCTTCTGCTATGCCCAAAGTTTTCGAGACTCCATGATGAACGTTCTGCCCTTACTTGGGATCTCATGTCTTCTCGAGAAGACGATGCCTCTTCTTCAAATAATAAGGTTAAATCGAATGAGGATGTTTCTAGCATCAGTTTGGAAGATGCTGAAGTTGAATTAGCTCGATGGGCGGCCTTCGTGGCGGAACTCAAGGAGAAGGATGTCGATCTGAAGCTAAAGATTGAATAATCAAAGTGTTTTTCTCTTCTTCTTCTTCTTTTTGACATGAATAAGTTGACCTTGTGATCATTTTCATTTTCAATACTTCTTTCGTTTTATTGAAGTCTATTGGGACAGTAAAAATTTCAATCATAGGATCAAGTTTGATGGTGTGAACGCGTGTAATAAGCCCATTTCAATGGATAAATAAAATCAGAGTTTTGAGATTCCCAAAATTTTGTTTTCTGTTTTTCTTGATGTTTTGTGGTCATGGAATATTTTTTTTTATATTTACTCATTGTTGCTGCCCCTGTTAGGAGGTCTTTTTCAACTTGCCCCTGTTATGAGGAGTTTGAAAACGTTTTTGTTGTTATTGCCCCTGTTGGGGGTCCTTGCTCAACTTGCCCCTATTGGGGTATTCTTGCTCATCAATAAGTGTGCGATTTTATTGCCGAAGCATAGTGGAACTTTTTCTTTGCACACACTTTTCAAACTGAATTCCTACACATTAAGTCCCCTAGTTGTAGGGATTTTGTCTCAAATTTTTGGCTATTATGTCATCGTACACACACACAAGGATGAGCTTGCCTCATTTTGCCTCAAGGGATTCAGTCGAGAGAAAAATGTTCCCAGACTAGCTAATATCGTCATTGACGAAGTTCACCCATCTCCGATATATGGTAGTTGACAGTTATACTCATACAACCTTGGAGTGCCTAGGTAGGTTCAAGCCTTCATAACAAGCATAAGAAGTTGGCTTCGAGAACGAGGCCAGACAACTAATAGTTTAACCACTTGTAGTGATGGAGGAAGTCCTTTCTAAAAGGGTTTTAGAAGTGGACGGTCTTAATAATCAAATTGAAAAAACATTTTCAAACGGGATGGGCCTTACAGTTTTTCCACTTATGGCCCCTTTGGTGATCACTTTCTTTATTATGTTTTACCTAAAGCTGATGAAAGGATTTCCTTGTGGGATCGTGAGAACTCAAAAGTCTCAAAGTTGTCCTTTTACCTTTGGATCTTTCATCCTGTACTTTGGGGGTCCATGAAGAGTTCGCTGAATTCTTGCCAGGCTTCCATCTTGGAGAAGTCTCGACTTTCTTCCAGGGTTCGTCGAAGTCACTTCAGTTTTTCATTCATGTCATCCTCCCACATCTTTCTGATTTGGTAATGTTGAGAACCTACAGGGTTTAGGGGGAGTCTCCGTCCTCAGGGTTTGCTTGTGTAGTGTTGTTGGAATTTGGAAGTACTTGTTTGTAGTCGAGTGTATTACTTGTGTAATATTGTTGTAACTCACAGGTACTAATTTGTACTTGAGGTTCTGAATCGGATATTTTTTACTCTTTTTTTTTTTTACCCATGATGCCTTTTCAGGTTTTCACCACGTCCTTTTTTTTCTTTGTGTTTTCATATTTTCACCATGCTTTTGAGCCCATTGCGGGTAGTATTTTATGAGATACATTGCATTAATGGGGTCATTGAGTTCGTACCCGTCCTGATTTTTAATCTTATAAGAATTGCCTGTGTGCACTAGGATAACCACGAATGGCCCCTCCCAATTAGGTTTGAACTTGCCTAAAGTGTGTGGATTTGCAGGAGTGTAAGTACCATGTCCCTTTTTCTGAATTGTTGAGGAACAACTTTTCTTTGATATGCCCTCTCGATTCTACACTGGTAAGCAACGATATTTTGTGTTTCTCGTAGTCATCTTTCATCCAAAGTAATGAGGGCAGCAATTCGTGCTTCAATCTTTTGTTCCTCGTCTTAATTTTTGTGAAAAAGCACTCAAAGTGATGGTATCTCAACTTCAATGGGTAGCACTTCTTCGATACCATATACCAATGAATATGGGTCATGCTAGTGGGCCCATAGCACGTCATTTAGCTTTTCGTGCCAATCTCTGCCACCTTCTATTATTCTATCTATAACCCTAAGAAGTCCTTTATTCGTGGCCTCTACTTGTCCATTTCCATGAGGGTAGTAAGGTGAGGAGAATTTTTGCGCTATCTCAAACTTTGTTCTTACCTTAGTGACCTTTTCATTTTTTTAAGTTTGATCCATTGTCAGTAATGATTGACTCAGTAACACTGAATCCGAATACAATGTTGTTCTTTATGAAATGGGCAACATGTTGTCCCTCAATTTTGACAATTGATGTGGCCTCTACCCCTTTGGTGAAGTACTTTGTAGCCGTTAGTCTAAAACGGTGGTTGTTTGAGGCTTAAGGTGAGATCATTCTGATGATATCAAGACCTCACATGGCAATGGGCCATACGGGCAGTGTTGCGTTGAGTGGTACGAACGGTGCATGGATGAGGTCTCCATAAAGTTGACATTTGGGACACCTCTTAACAAACTTCCAACAATCTTCGGCCATGGCGGTCCAGTAATAGCCTTGGCGCCTGATTTTCTAAGCTAAGGTGGCTGTCAGTAACTCTATCATTGTGTAACTCTATCAGTACTTGGTCGATTTCTGGCTGATCGAGACTCCGTAGAATGATTCCATCGAAGGATTCTTGAACAGGAGATCACCTCTTACTAAGAATCCCATATAAAACCTTCGAAGGGCTTCTTTATCCTTTTTGGTGGCTCCTTCGGGGTATAACCCATCTTTTAGCAAGGACAGAACATCGTGGTTCCATGGTTTTGCCTTAATAGCGTATTTGAAGCCACAAGAGACACTTCCCCATCGTTCTCATTTTCTTGTTCTTTTTATATTTCGATCCTTGGTGGGGAAGGGTCATGTCTATTCCTAATGTAAAATGATTGTGTGGTGATTTCTTAAGGAATATCAATCATTGAAGCATGGGTCGCAAGGGTGTCAACAAACCGATTATTTTCCCTAGGTACATGCTGAGAGGTGATTTTCTTAAAATATGGGATCATCTTTTCCACGTTTTCTTGATAGGGTTTGAGCTTTTCTTCTTTCACCTTCCAAATTCGTTGAACTTGGTTTATGATGCTTAAGGAGTCATCAATCACTTGTATTTGTTGGATTTTCATTCCCATAGCGCTCTCGAGCCTAGCTATCAAGTCTTCATATTCAGCAATGTTATTGGTACATGGGAAATTCAATCTGATGACTGTTGGCATTAAAATCTTCTTGGGTGAGCATTGTATGATACCTACACCTGACCCGTATTCATTCCTTGCACCGTGGAAGTATAGCTCCCAAATTGATTCTTCAATTGTGAACAGGTTTTCATCAGGAAGATTCGTATTGATGGGAGTGTTATCTAGAAGCACATGTTCAACTAAGTGGTCAGCAATGGCTTGTCCTTTGATCAATTTTTTAGTACCGTATTCCAATAGGTACTTGAGTGAGTATATTTTTTGGATGAGATTGACTGTATGCGATAAGACCTTGTGTCATAATTTCTGCATGACCCACACAAGCGTAAAGCGGTGCTTCTCCACATCTGTGTACCTTGTCTCGCAGTCCACCATAGTTTTGCTGATGTAGTATATGGTTCGTTCTTTTCCATGGTCATCGTATTGTCCAAGCATTACCCCCATGGTCTTGTCTTTCGCTGACATGTATAGGAACAGGGGCTTATCTGGACTAGGAGGACTAAGGATGGGAGGTCTGGTGAGGTACTCCTTGATTTGATCGAACCCTTCTTGGCATTCATTATCCCATATGAATGGGGTATCCTTCTAAAGGAGTCTATTGAACAGCGCGAACTTGTCCGCCAGTTGTGAAATAAAATACCTTATGGCTTGTATGTGACCTTGAAGCCAACAAATTTCTTTAATGTTCCGGGGAGGGGGCATTTCAGCGATGGCTCGTATTTTGGACGGGTCCATCTCAATGCCCCTTTAGCTCACTATAAAACCTAGTAATTTTCCGAATTCAACCCCAAAGGCACATTTCTATGGAATAAGTTTGAGATGATGTTTCCAGAGCCTTTCGAAAATGGTTCTCAGGTTAGTGAGGTGATCAAACTTGGCCTTCAACTTGATCAAAATGTTGTCTACATAGTCTTCCAAGATGGTGTTCATCAAGTCTTGAAAGATGCTAGTCATTGCCCAATGATAAGTTGCCTCTACATTTTTAGGCTAAAGGGAAAGACACAGTACCAGTAAGTTCCCCATTATGTTAGGAATGAAGTCTTGGTCTGGACTTCTTCTGCCATGAGGATCTGGTTGTAACCCGAGAAGCCGTCCATGAATGACAACATCTCGTGCCTCGCAGTGTTGTCAACCAAGGCATCTATATTTGGTAATAGGAAATTGTCTTTTGGACATGCCTTGTTGAGGTCTTTGTAGTCGACACACACTCGGATCTTCTCATCTTTCTTGGGTACGACCACTATGTTGGCCAACCACTCTGAGTAATCGACAGGGGTAATAAACTTTGCCTTGAGAAGTTTATCGATTTCTTTCTTGATTTTGAGTGGGTCTTTTGACTTCGAAGTTTCTGCCTTACGGGTTTTGCCCCTTCGTTGAATATTAGATGATGTTGCACCAATGTGGGATCTAACCCTGGCATATCATCGTATGACCATGCAAAGACATCATGATATTCCTTGATAAAGTAAATCATATTTTACAGCTAATCATGAGATAGGGAGGATCCAATCTTGGTCAACCTTGGGTCCTTCTTAGTTCCTAGGTTTACGTCGATCGTCTCTTCGATGATAGGCGTTGGGTCACCATCGAACCTCTTCTTGAATTTCTCAACATGGGAAGTGAGTTCCTCAGGTTGAGGGATTTCTTCAGACTCTTGGCTCTCTTGATCTTCATCTTGGTCATCCAATTCGTCTTCTTGGGTATTATGCACTGTTATTGCGGTATCTTGAGTGCTCGCCGTTTTTAAAATTCTTTTTCATTATTATCAGTTTTATCATGCTTTGAATTTTCATCGGATTTTAAAATATCGCAAGAGGTGTCCCTTATGAGACTCGCGAGAGATATGTTGGGGACTGAATGCGTAGGGTGGTTCGATTGCCACCCTGCGTCGATCCATTTCTTGGTACCAGAACTTGAAGGTGCCACTCGTATGGTTTCAACGATTCTCAAGATAGGGGAGTGATTGACCATTTATGTCCCTGGGTTTGAATAGGCAGATGAGCCTGCTTGGTTGTGTCAGAACCAATTGTGTATATTTCAAAATCTAGGTCAACAAAAAGGTCATAATTCTCAGTTCTTGATTGTGTTGAGGTGTGGAAGAAGAGTTATTTCCTGTTGGGGATTCAAGGATCACCTTTGGTCGTTTCAAAGGTCGGGCATCGAGAGGATCGAGGCTTTGTATGCCTCAAAATACAAAGTCTGGATGGCTTGAAGGCTTCATCCGGTTTTGAAATAATGTGAGAGAACACCTGAGTCCTCTTTGATCCCTGTTTTCTGTTTTGGCTTGGGGTGATTCAGAGATTGCCTTCGTTACACCTTCCCTTTGATTTCCAAAGCCTTGGCCTAGTTGGAAGCCTTGGTAGAAGAGAATGTGTCAAGCCTTGAGGGGCCCGAAATCGTATCGATGTTGACATTGGATGATGTCTTCCATCGATGCGAAAGTTTGCCAAATTTGAGGAAAAGGGTCGCCGACCTCTAAGTGTAAGGTGGCACAATCGGCTTGCTCGAAGGAAGCGAAATGGATTTCTCCAAGCCCGACCCCTAAGGCTAGCTTCCCACTACCTATACTAGGTTTGAGAAAAGAAGGGGGTTCAGCACATACCTTCGCAATGCCATTTTTAGTCGAAAATTTGAGGCATTTTTAGAGTGTAGAGGCGACCATGAGGTTTTCATGCAGCCACGGTCTTCTTAGCAGCATGTTGAATGAAGGTTTTATGTCCAGGACATAAATCTTTATCACTTGGATGATAGGGCCGATCTTGAGTGTGAGATGCCATATGCCTTCAGTATGTCTCTTGGTCCCCTCGTATGCAGCGATAGTTAGTTGACATGGCTCGAAGTCATCCGGGCTTTTACCTATCTGTTTCACTGTTTTCATAGGGCATACGTTTAAGGAGACCCCATTATCAACAAGCACTCAACCTATCTCATATCCTTGCATGAAAACGGTGATGTGCAGAGGTTGGACATGAAAGCGGTTGAAGCTGGCTGGGATGTCATCGTCTGTGAACATGATTGGCGTTGGTGCTATCAGTTAATTGATCATTCCGTACAACTCATCCGGCTGTGTGTTGCTTGGGATGTGTGTTTTGGCGAGGACCCTTTTGATCTTGGCTCTGTGTGCTAGTGAATTGGCGAGTAGCTCCAAGATGGAGATTTGAGCCTGAATCTTCCCAAGATGAGCAGGTAGATCGTAGGTGGCTACAGATCCTTGAATTTCTTTATTTGGTTCGTGATTTGCAACCCTCGCTGGTTGTCTTGCTTTGAGGTGTTTCCCATTCTTTCATCGGGAGAATCAGCCATCAATTGAATGGGTTTGAACACTCGACCTCTTCGAGTTAGGGAATCAACCTCGCCAGCTTGAAGCTCGACAGGGTCAGCCCTAGAGAGAGTGATGGGAGATTTCGAGGTGTTGGTCCCTTGTTTGGGAGATGACAACTTTTCATTGATTTTAACCATATCCATTTCTAGCGTATCATCTTCGCCATATTGGTCCCATTTAGGAAGGCTATTTAGGTTAGGAGGTAAAGGGTTTCCTCTTAGAAGGCTCAAAATATCTTCTTCGGACTCTTGAAAGTGATGATCACAAGAGAATATGAATTTACTGGGATCATCTTCTTCTCCTCCACTCTCAAACATGTGAATGACGACGTTCTCTTTTGAGTTGTCTTGAGCTCCCAGCTTTTCGGTCGTTGTGATCATATTTTTAGGGAGAGGATTTGTGAAGATACCCATCTCTTGATTAAGTTCTTTGACAAGTTGATTTCTAGGTGCAACAGTGATGTCCCCCCTATTGATTAACCCTTGAATCACACATTTCAAATACAAGAAGTTTTGAGTATCATGAGCATGGTTTTGATGCCATTTGCACCCCTTACTCTTATCCGTGACTTGAAATGGTGGTTCAGATGGTGGCAGGAGATAAACCATATTTCTAGCCAGGAGTAATTTCAACACTTTTTCTAATAGGTCTTTGAGAGGGGTGAAATTATCCTCTCGCCTTTGGTTATTCTTTTCAGTGTTGGCTCTAGGCTGACCCCTTCGGTTTTGGTTTCGATTGTTTTGTTGAGTGGCTGAACCTTGAGCCGGTCCATTAACGACAATCTCATTAGCCTGATTGGAAGCATTCCCCTTCTTATTGTTTTTGTTCTTATTTTGGGGAGTTGTTATCGATTTATTGTCAGGCCTGGTGGTGAGGGGTGTCCCACTGACCCTTTCATGTCGCTCCACTCACTCAATCAAGGAGTCCAAAGAGTGGGGGATAAGACCTTGGCTGAAGAAGGTCCTGTATTCAAGAGCGCCATTCTCTAAGACTATGGAGATTTCGGCTGGGTCTGTAAGTGGACATTCTATGACCCGCATCGCTGCCTCGCAGAATCGACCGATGAAATCCTCGAAGGATTCTCCTGCGTTTTATTTCGTTGCACTGAGCTCGCCCAGAGAGAGAGGTCTTAGTGTCAACCCGCAGTAGTGAGAGACAAATAAGTTGAACATTTCGTCTAGAGTGATGTGTGGTCGAGCGGACATTATACTCCGATGCCAGTTCAAGGCCTCTCTAGTCAATGTTTTCGAAAATATGGCTTTCAGTTAGATAGGCATGTCTCGCAAAGCTTGACTGGAGAGGAGGTACGCGTTGACGTGACTATCTGGATTGCTCTTCCCCTTGAACTTGTTTGTAAATTCTGGGATGACAAATCCCTGGGGAAGGTCTTCCATGCCTCCAAGGGTCTCATGAAGATAGGCCTTCGGGGGTAGAATTTCATGCATACCCATTCTTACAAGCATATCTTGCATTGATTTTATAGTGCCTTCATGTTGAGTACTTGGCATGACAGTAGGCCCACTGGTTGATGGGTTCCCAAGCATAGACTGATGAGTCGAGACTTGGGGTACATGTTGGCCTGCATGGGCCTGAAATTGATGAGCCACTATAAACTAGATTTAAGTAAGATCTATACTCGATGACTTAGGGCAAACCTAGCCTGACTCTAGGGGTAAAACCTTAACTGAGATCTAGGCTAAGACTAGACTGGATGAAACCTGCTAGACTCAATGGGGTTTGGTTCAGATCCTGAACTACGGTAATCCTAGTCTAGCTCTAGAGGCTACTCTAAGCTTAGACCTATGCTAGAACCTAGATTAAGATCTAGACTAGATGGGTACGGGTCTCTGCTCAAACCAAGAGGGGGTCTAAGTTCGGACCTGGGTGTGAGCCGCGTTCAGACTTAGACTGAGATGGGTGCAAGCCTGGGCATGAACTAAGAGAGTTTTAAAGATCAAACCGGGTGTGGACTTGGATTGGATCAATGTTGGTTTAGGCACGAGCCCTTGGCTCGAGCCAAAATGGGGCCTAGGTTCAGACTTGGACTAGGCTAGGTACAAGACTCTAGCTTGGACAGAGAGAGTTTTGAAACTCATACTGGGTGTGGACCTGGACTGGATCAAAGTTGATTTAGGCACGAGACCCTGGCTTGGACGAAAAGGGGGCCTAGGTTCAAACCTGAGTGTGAACCTGGTTTGGACTAGGGCTAGGCTGGGTACAAGCCTGGTCTTAGACCCAGAGAAATTTGATGATCAAACCAGGTATGGACGCCGATTGGATCAAAGATGAGCGAGGAGCGAGGCATCGGCTCGGACCGAGAGGGGGCCTAAGTTCAAACTAAGGCGAAAACCTGGTTCGGATCTGGGCTTAGATGAGTACAAGCACGGACTTGGACCCAAAGGGTTTAGCTCAGACCAAAGGTAGGTCTGGACTGAGATCTAAGAATAATCAATAGAAATAAGCAAGCATAGTACACGAAAACTTTTGACCTAGATTATAGGTAGGCTTGGCTTGAGAGTGGGTTCTTAACTATTGAAATGTGGCTAGGCTGATATAGGTTCCCACATAGATCCTGGCCTCCTGTTATAGGATTTATACCAGGTCCTACTATACACGGATTTGCTTTAAGGCAAAGGATTACGGAGGGGAGCTCATAATTAAAATTATGAGAATTTGAACCGCCTCAACTCTCAAAGCTAGGTTCCCCTCTCGCCGTTAACGTAGATTTTGGGGGTTTTCAAAATATCTGTTTGTTGGTTTCTCGGGCATTCTTGGTCCGGTGTGTGTTGGAGTGTGTAAAGAAGCACGCAATTAAAAATAATTGTCAAGCACACAATGCAATGAAGAAATAATGCGAGCGCCTGGCACTAGTCGTGCCTAGCGATGTGATATTCGAGGCGAAGCTCACTCGAAGCACAGTATAGATGGAGAGGTAAGCAACCCCTAAGAAGGTATAGTCAAAATAGTGAGACCAAGCACAGTCTTTGCTTAGTCGAGCGCGGCTCAAGTCGAGGGTGACTCGAATGGGACACGGTTCAAGGATGGTGCAAGCAACCCTCAATGTATTTTTTTATTTTTATTTTTTTAATCCTTTTAACTTTGATGAAACACAGTTAAACTAGGCATGGTGAAAGTAGGGAAAACATGATTTCCATCAAAATTAACAAACTAAAATAAAATCGAAAAGTCAAGAACAAAACTAATCTATCTGAAGAAAGTTTTTTTTTTAAAAAAAGAAATTTTATTTAAAGCCAAAAATTGGTGAACAAGAATCCAACGACCTTTGGAAGAGGTCTGTGGGGTCCCATGAATTTTCTGGGGCCAATGCAACTGGGCGACATTGTTGGTGTCGCCCGGGCGGCACTATTGGTGTTGCCCTTGCAGGCTAGGCGACACTCCTAGTGTCGCCCAAAAAAAAGTGATTTTTATTATTTTTTTATTTTTCTAATGAAATAAGGTTACCATAAAATTTCATAAGTAGGGAAAATAATATTTCTGATGAAATAAATTAAAATAAAATAAAACAAAAAAGTGTAGATAGAACAAACCTGATTAGGAAATATAGTTTTTTTTTATTTTTAAAAAATTTATTTTAATCTGAAATATTTTTAGCGGCCACAAGAGAATCCTTGGAACAAGACTTCAAAGTATCAGAAGATTCTGAGACTTCTAGATTTGGACGATAGGGGGCGTGTCGCCCTAGACATGGGCGGCACTAGTGGTGTCACTCTGGCGACAATGCTGGTGTCACCCAACACAGACAGGGTTTAGCAGCACTGAAACCCTAGGCCTTGGTCACAGCCAATTTTTAGGAGTTTTTTGTGACTGAAAATAGTGAAAAATAGTGAATGAAACTCGTGTTTCGGAGCTCGGATCAAGCTCGAAATGTCCCATGGTGGGCACCAAACTGTTTACGATGAAAATCAGACAGATCTTTTGACGGTGATCTCTCAGATCTTGACACCTTAAACTGATAAAAATAAATTGATTGAGAAAGTGGGACAAATCAAATTCAGATTTGAGGCCAGATCTGCCCGAAAATGAGAAGATCCACTCTCAGATCTATGGCAGAGCCAGCATGATCCAAGATATTAAAAACACGATTTCAAAGAAACCTAATCAAAATAGATAAAAATAAAATCAAAAGAATAGGTAGAAGAAGAAATAAAGGGGAAGAAAACAATACCAAATTGGGCCGGATGGCTCGGGACACCCGAGCCTTCGAGGGCTCACCCGTTTCAGATTCGGCATCCGCTTTGCCTCTCTGATTCAGATCTTGACCAGCAGATCTCTTATTGAAAATGGTTGTTGTGCCCTAATGATGCTTTATAACTAGGGTTGTTGTGCTTTCAAAAGGTTTCTTAGGCTTAGGGTTGAGGTATTCAGATTAAGGTTAAGGAAAGCTCACCAAGTTTATCCTCTAAAGACCTCTATCAAATGGCCACAAAATATGGTTTATAAAGACCAAGGATCTATTGAGAAGGGCATCTTTCCATAACTAACAGATCTTGCAACCAAAAATTCCTTTTTTGGGGATTCGGGTTTAGGCGATACACGTAGTGTCGCCCAAACAGACCTATGCCGAATCCTACTATCATGCCACGGTGGGCGCCAAACTCCGTGACATAGGTTGTGTCGCCCACCGTGGCATAGGCCGAAATTCGGCGGAGGATTTATACGATTTTCATCGTAAACGGTTTACACCTGACCTTTTCGTCATACAGGGCTAGATAGTACCTATCTTGGCTCTTTACGATGCACGAGTTTGATGTTGAATTGGATACACCCAAACTTTTGCATCATACGGGGCTAGATGGTATCTTTTTCAGCTCTTTTACGTCGTACGAGTTTGACGTAGTTCTTGTCTTGGCTCTTATACATTGCACGATTTTGACTTTTCCTTTTTCAACTCTTTTACTCGCACGAGTCTGACGTTTTTCATGTCTTGTCTCTTTTACATCGCAGGAGTTTGACGTTTTCTGAATTGGACATTGGTTGGAATTTTAGGCTCATGCCACCGAGGAGCAAATTATTCTGTTTGAATTTTTTAAATTGGTCGAAAGTTTAGGCTCATGCCACTAAGGAGCATTAGAAAATTTTTGAAATTAAAGAGTTTAAAAACTTTGAAAGAAAAAATGCAAGAGAAAACCAAACTTGATACCCGAAAGACCCTAAAATTGAGCGGGGCCACTTCGTCAAAACATTTTTGGGTGATACTAGTAGTGTCGCCTGGGCGGCACTGGTGGTGTTGCCCACACAGTCTGGACGACACGGCTGGTGTCGCGCAAAATTTGTTTACTACTTTTTTATTCAATGTTTTGGCTGGATTATGCAGGGGCATGATAAATTTGGGCGACACCAGTGGTGTTCTCTGGAGACACGATTAGTGGTGCCCTCACAGGCTGGGTGACACTAGGCGTGTCGCCCATATAAATTTTTTATTTATTTTTATTTGGAAATGGGATTAAGTAAGGAAAAGTAAGATTTGGGCGACACAAGTAGTGTCGCTCTCACAGGCTAGGCGATACTAGGCATGTCGCCTATAAAAAATTTTATTATTACTTTTTTTTAAAATGCTGCAGATGGGGTTTGTGAAAATGTTTGTGGGCGACACGCCTAGTGTTGCCCGGGCAACCTGGTGGTGTCGCCCAACCTGGATACGGACTTGGGTGACACCAGGCATGTCGCCCATACCACCGACTTCCAAATTTTAAGTTTTTTGTTTTGGAAGGTCTTGGGGTTGCCTAAACCTTTTGTTGGTCGAAATGGAAAGATGCAGGACGAGTTTTCAGCGAGATTTCTTATTTTCCATAAAATCCATCTCTTTCCCATTCTTCTTTTATCCTCCAAGCTCTACTTTTTTGTTCCCATCTTCATCTTCTTCCTTCTTCATCACCTTCCCTCTGATCCTGCTGATATTTCGTGTTCTCACTTTTAGGCTTTCATGGCTCCTCTAAAGGACAGCTCCCTTCCAAGGGCAAAGGAAAGAGCTTAGAGCAAACTGATAATGGAAGAGAGGAGGAAGCTTCCCATCTCTTTGCTAGTCTTAGGCACTTCCCTAAAGGTTTGCTCTCCCATATCTTGCAGGGCCATCAATCGAGTGAAGTTCCTCGGCGTGTCAATGACTTCCCTTTCATTGGGCCATGGTTGAGGGATTGGATTATTTCTTCTCGGCAATGGCTCGAGCTCATGGCCTTTTTGGCTTCAGTTTCGATGATAAGTATCTTAAACATGGCCTCTTTCCATGTGAACCTCCCGTTCCTAGAGGCTTTTACTGAGAGGTTCAACTATCAAACAAACACCTTCTTCCTTCCTACTGACGAGACAATGCCAACTTTTGGGAAAATTTCTAGGGTTTCGGGCTTGAGCTTGGTCGGGATTGCAAATAAATTTTCTACTACTGCCGATGATCATTCCATCATGAGTGCGTAGTGGTTGGGAGATACCTATTCTTCACACGGTCGGTGGGTCGATATGGAGTTGTTGGTCCGGAATCAAGAGCAGTCTCGGGCCATCGAGCCGATCCGTATTTTCCTTTTTCGAGCGGTCTTAAGATGGTTCATTGTTATCTTGTTCCTTTATCCCATGCCTTCTGGAAGCCAGCGAGTTACGCCATTGTTTCGGTCGTGTTGGCGAGCATTTACCGAGGTCTTCAATACCGGGTCACGGGAGGCAGCAGATTCATAGATGGCAGTATCCTGATTTCCAGGTATATTTTTTAACTCATTTCGCTTTATTTTTGCCTCTGCAACCCAATTTTTATTCTTGTTTTAGCTCCTAGATCCAATATGTGTTCCACAAAAAGTCCAGGAAAAGGCCTGGGTCGATTCGGGAGGGTCTGCATTGGGCGACACTAGTGGTGTCGCCCCCACAGGGTGGGCGACACCAGTAGTGTCACCCTGGTTATCTTGTTCTAGATGGGTCCAAGGTTCTTGGTTGATGTTTTGTGACCTGTTGGGGTGTTTTTGGCTTCTGGTTTTTTGCAGATTTGGGCCTATGAACACTTGCCATTGTTTGTCCTCCTTGATCAACGACAGTTGTATCTGCTGCTATGGAACTGACGTATGTCTATGACTCCACCTGACCTTGAGACATCAATTATTATCGACGGGTTTTGGAAGAGTTGTTGTCCTTTGATTGGGTGATCCGGGGTCTTGATAATGTGCCCTTATTTCTGCCGGCTATGGGGAACTCATGTCTAGTTCTAGCGGGGTAGTACTTCACAGAGGGGTATTTCCCTCTAAGGGCACTTCATCAATTTTGACATATTCAGCATTATACTTCTCCTGTAGAAGCGATCGATTACTGCCTTATTTTTCCTGTTTGACGGCACTCTTGCAACCTTCTAGTCAAGGTGGGTTTGTCATTGAAAGGGAAGAAGTATTCTTCTGGTGAGTAGTTGGTTAAGCAAAACAAGCCCACGACCACCTCCAATTCAGAATCTTGGTGGGACTGCACTTCCCCTCTTTCGTTGTGCCCAAAGTTTTCGAGACTCTGTGATGAACGTTTTGCCCCTACTCGAGATCTCATGTCTTCTTGAAAAGAAGGTGCCTCTTCTTCAAATGAACGGATTAAATCGAATGAGGATGTTTTTGGCATCAGTTTGGAAGATGCTGAAGTTGAATTGGCTCAATGGGCGGCCTTCATGGTGGAACTCAAGGAGAAGGATGTTAATCCCAAGCCGAAGACTCAATAGCCAAAGCATTTTTCTCTTCTGCTTTTTTTTTGGCATGAATAAGTTGACCTTGTGATCATTCTCATTTTTAGTACTTCTTTCATTTTATTGAAGTTCATTGGGACAGTAAAAATTTTGGTCATAGGACCAAGTTTGATGGCGCGAACGCGTGTAATAAGCCCATTTCAATGGATGAATAAAATCAGAGTTTTGAGATACCCAAAATTTTATTTTATGTTCTTCTTGATGTTTTATGATCATGGAATATTCTTTTTTTTATTTGCTCCTTGTTGTTGCCCTTGTTGGGAAGTCATTTTCAACTTGCCCCTGTTATGGGGAGTTTGAAAATGTTTTTTTTTATTGCCCCTATTGGGGGGTCCTTGCTCAACTTACCCTTGTTGGGGGGTTCTTGCTCACCAGTAAGTGTGCGATTTTTTTTACCGAAGCATAGTGGAACACTTTCTTTGCACACATTTTTCAAACTGTATTTCTACACATTCAGTCCCCTAATTGTAAGGGTTTTGTTTCAAATTTCAGCTATTGGGTCATCGTATGCACACACAGCGATGAGCTTGCCTCATTTAGCCTCAGGGGATCCAATAGAGAGAAAAACACTATCAGACTAGCCGATATTGTCATCAGCGACATTCACCCATCTTCGATATGTGATAGTCGGCAGTTTTACTCACACAACCATGCAGTGCCTGACTAGTTTCAAGCCTTCTTAATAGGCAAATGAAGTTGGCTTCGAGAGCGAGGCAAGACGACTAACCGTTTAACCTCTTGTAGTGATGGAGGAAGTCCTTTCTAAAAGGGTTTTGGAAATGGACGGTCTTAACAATCAAATTGAAAAAACATTTTTAAAAGGGACGGACCTTACAATTTTGCCACCTATGGCCCCTTTGGTGGTCATTTTGTTTATTATGTTTTATCCGACGATGATGAAAGGATTTCCTTGTGGGTTTGTGAGAACTCAAAAGTCTCGAAGTTGTCCTTTTACTTTTGGAGCTTTCACCTTGTGCTTTGCGGGTCCATGAAAAGTTCTCTAGATTCTGGTGGGGATTCCATCTTGGATAAGTTTCTACGTTCTTCTAGGGTTTGTCGTAGTCACTACAGTTTTTCATTCGTGTCACCCTCCCACATCTTCCTAAGTTGATTCTGTTGGGAACCTGCAAAGTTTGGGAGGAGTCTTCGTCCTCAAGGTTGTTGAATTCGTACCCCTCTTGATTTTTTATCTTGTGTACACTTGAGTAACCACTAATGGCCCCTCCCAATTAGGTTTGAACATGCCTAAAGGGTGTGGATTTGTAGGAGTGTGGAAGATTTTCTTGAGTACCATTTCCCCTTCTTTGAATGGTCGAGGAGCAACTTTTCTTTACTATGCCCACTCGATTCTGCACTGGTAAGCAACGATAATTTGTGTTGCTTGTAGTCGTCTTTCATCCAATGTAACGAGGACAGCGATTCGCGCTTCGATCTTCTGTTCCTCATCTTAATTTTTGTGAATAAGCACTCGTAAAGATGGTATCTCAACTTAAATGGGTAGCACTGCTTCCATACCATATACCAATGAGTGTGGGGTCATGCCAGTAGAAGTCTTCTCGGTTCCAATCTTTGCCACCTTATATTATTCTTTCTATAACCCTAAGAAGTCATTTTCTCATGGCCCCTGCTTGTCCATTTCCTTGAGGGCAGTAAGGTGTGGAGAATTTTTGCGTTATCCTGAACTTTTTGGATACCTTAGTGACCTTTTCATTTTATACCTTAATGACATTTTCATTTTTGAAGTTGGATCCATTGTCAATAATGATTGACTCAGGAATGCCGAATCTGATTACAATGTTGTTCTTTATGAAATGGACAACATGTTGTCCCTCAATTTTGACAAATGATGCAGCCTCTACCCATTTTGTGAAGTACTCTGCAGCCATTAATATAAAACGGTGGTTGTTTAAGGCTTTTGGTGTGATCATTCCGATGATATCACGACTCCACATTGTAAAGGGCCATACGGGCGGTGTTGAGTTGAGTGGTATGGATGGTGTATAGATGAGGTCTCCATAAAGTTGACATTTGGGAAACCTCTTAATGAACTTCCAACAATCTTCGGCCATGGTGGTCCAGTAATAGCCTTGGCGCCTGATTTTGTGGGCTAAGGCGGCTGCCCCAGCATGAACTCCTTCATTGTGTAACTCTGTCAGTACTTGGTCGATTTCTGGTTGATCCAAACACCGTAGAATGATGTCATCGAAGGACTTCTTGAACAGAAGATCACCTGTTACTAAGAATCCAATAAAAAAATCTTCGAAGGGCTTCTTTATTCTTTTTGGTGGCTCCTTCGTGGTATAACCCATCTTTCAGCAGGGACAGAACATCGTGTAACCATGGCTTTGCCTTAACTAGCGCATCTGAAGCCACGAGAGACACTTCCCCATTGTTCTCTTTTTCTTGCTCTATTTCTTTTTCGATCCTTGGTGGGGAAGGGTCATATTTGTTCCTGATGTAGAGGCAGAGTAGTAATTTCTGAAGGAATATCAACCATTGAAGCAAGGGTCGTAAGGGTGTCAGCAAATCGATTATTTTCCCTAGTTACATCTTGAAAGGTGATTTTCTTAAAATATGTGATCATCTTTTCCACGTTTTCTTGATAGGGTTTTAGCTTTTCTTCTTTCACCTTCTAAATCCCTCGGTAGGGTTTGAGCTTTTCTTCTTTATAGGGTTTGAGCTTTTCTTGGTTTATGACGAGTCAGGAGTCACCAATCACTAGTATTTGCTAGATTTTCATTCCCATAGCGTTCTCGAGCCCAGCTATCAAGGCTTCATATTCAGCAATGTTATTGATACATGGGAAATTCAATATGGTTGTTGGCATTAAAATCTTCTCGGGAGAGCATAATATGATACCTACACCCGATCCGTATTCATTCCTTGTACCATCGAAGTATATCTCCCAAATTGAGTCCTCAATTGTTAAGAAGTTCTCATCAGGGAGATCCATCTTGACGAGAGTGTCATTTGGCAGTGCATGCGTTGGAAGGTATTTTTCGTCAACTTGAGGCCCCTGCTCAATAAAGGCCTAGCAAGTAGTGGAAATTTCGACCATCTCAGAACAGCCCCAGAACTAGTCAAGATCTTCATGAGGTCTCTCAAGAGTCTTCCGTCAAGTTTTTTTGCATTCCGATATGTCTAAGCAGTGCAGACTTAGAAGCATTTCTAGCAGAATTGGCCATTAGCGCCACGAAACAGACCCCTATAACTAGAGCTACAATTTCAGCATCTCAAATTTCCAAGGAACCACGACCATTAGATCTGACACAGTTGAAAACCCCCAAGGGTCAAGTATCAGCTCAAATAGACATTCCAAGAAGAAGGTATAGGCGAAAGAGCGAAACAGGAGAAGTTGCACGCTATTCCCATGCGGCCACCCTGTAACACTACACCATTGAAGGGACAGTTATGACCAGTGACTTTCAATGCTCATATCTCACTTGTCTTAAGACGGATTATGCTCAAATTTGGTGAGCATGTTCGTCTAGTCAAGACGAGCGATTTGATATGTGGCACACCCCGTGACGATAGCCAAGCGCGAAAAAACATTAGAGAGAAGTTGCTAATCCGTGAAAAGAGTGCAAGAAATTCAGCAGCATCATGCCTCGCACGAGTGGCCAAATCACGCCGCTCATGAACCCAATCGATGTAAGACCAATTCCATTTCAGGCGTAAGGTCTCGAGCCATCTCTAACACGAACCCTGTGCATGATTAACGGTCAAATTCTGCACACAAAGTCCACGAATAGACTGCAAATTCTATCGTCGAAATCCTTGATTCCGGCCAAAATACCAAACATGCAAAATCTTCGTTCGGCCACGAAATCGAGTTGCGTTTGGTTCCCCGTGATCGTAGTGGCATGATCAGTATGATTCAGCGAAGGAAACACGGAAAACATCAAGGAACGAATACACTATCGATCCAAAGTTTCAAGATCTACTCAAAATTTAAGTCACGTGATCGTGCACCAAAAACACGATCCATGGCTCGAAGTTGATATCAAATCCATCACCATGCTGAGCCCTATAAGAAAACAATCATCTTACTATCAACGAGGAATCAGAATGACCCCCGATATGCTATGCAAGATCATGCAAGTCCTAAGGAACCATAGGGACTGTTTTGGAATTCTACAACTTGTTAAGAAGGGGCAAATCTGTTATTTTGCACCCTATTTCCTAATTTCTTTTAATTCAATTTAATGTTAATTTCCAGCAATTCGGGTTACTTTTGATTATCCACCCATATTTGGGGCACACTTCTATATATATGTACCATCATTGTACGCAAAGAAAAAAAAGAAGAGACAGTGGCATACACACACAAGAGAGGGTTTTCACTTAATACAAGTTTCTTTTTCTTACTATTGTTGTGTGATGCTTGAGAGAGGATGTGAGGTGAGAGAAACTTTTGATCGCTTTTCCTAAGTTTGAGGTAAACCTTCTCTCTATTCTTTTGCTTTTCTTCTTCTCTCTCTTCTCCCCTCTCTACTCTTTCTCCGTCTGAGTTCCTCACAGAAGTCATGCACGACAATGGCAGTGTCGTGCATACCTTTCCCTTGGTCTCACAGGGAGCGCATGGCGATGGCAACGCCATGCGCGAGTCTCCTTCCCCTTCTACTCGTCTCTTTCTTCTAGAGAAGTCTATAGATGGCGCTGCCTATCACCGCCAACAGACGTAGATGTGACATCTCGACGAAGAACCCAAACGGCGAAGTTTGTTGCCGCCTATAGGGGTCTTCCTCTATTACGCGTCTAATGAAGACGGGGATACCTATCACCGCCCGCTAGAGGCTCTGACAACACCTCTCACCATTCGTGAGCTTCCTCTGCATGCCCGGTGCTCGTCGTCGTTCTCCCTGCGTCCAGCACGTATCGTTGTGCGACCTAAGAGAAACTAGCGCCATGTGCCTCATCCGAAGCTAGCACCGTCCACAAGGGATGCGCCGTCTCCTTGCATTGCCCACTGCGATGCCTATGGATGTTCGAAGTTCCCCTTCTCTATGCCATCTCGTTCTTGTATCTTCACCACTTTCTCCTCTCACTTGACTGAGCGTAGACCGAGCCTATCACTGACATGTCGACCTCAGTTTCAAGTAGTATTGCCACCGTGCTAGTCCTAAGCACCCTGAGTTTGTAATTTCTGGTTGTCATGCTAGTCTTACCCGTACCTCTAGCTCTCTTCTATTTTCTATCTTTCACCGAAGGTTGCACTTCATCGGCTTCTCATGTGAATGTGCATTGCCTTAAGACAAGGGTGGGTCTTCGACCCACTTGTCTTAGAAATTAATCATGGAAGTGTTGTGTATAAAAACAAGAGGATTATAGGTAAAGGTAGGCGATTCCAAACCAGCTCAAGCAGCAGGGAGCTTCGTGATCTATTAGGACACCCATGCGAGCCAGCTTGAGTAAGTCTTGAACCCTCCTAAAATTTCTTTCTCATTTATTGGTATACCTGCCCTTGGCTTAGAGCAAGGTTCCGAGAGAGCGATCTCAAATATCCGGTTCACCAGAAACTCAGGACACATGCCTCCAGATCACTTAGATCGGAAGGGCGAGACCGAGGCACCTAACCAGCTTAGCGACTATACTGGGGACTTATTAGCCCTTAGTCGGTTCGCTCTTGTTTGACGAATTTCCTTTTTACTTTCTGCACCTATTTCTATGGCACCTGGGTTGTTCAACCCGTTCATCCAAGTCGGGGACTTCCTTTTCCCTTTACTCGTGGTTGTCCCACGGATGTGAGTGGCTCAAGCCTCCTTCCCTACCCTCCTTCTGAGTCAGGACTCACGATCCGACTCTCAGGTTCTCACCTGGATCGGTGCAAGAGGGGACTTAAAGGTCCCTGTCTTCTCGCTTTCTCGCCCTGGGACTCTTCACCAAGGTCCCTTGCATGGGTAGCACTCCTGCTGCCGCACACCCTGCTACTGACAAATCTCCTACCAGTCATACTACTGCGGTGCACCTGAATGTTGCCCCGTCCATCCCTGCGAAAGGCAAGCAAACTATCGTTGCTCCTGAAGTTCGCCGCAAGGCAACCCCCTGTGCTCCTTCACTACTCTGAGCCTCCACACTTGGAGGGTCTGTATACAGAGGCAGAGGTCCTGACGTCTTCATCCCTCGTACACACTCAAAGGCTCGTGGTTTATCCACTCGAGCCACACCTCGAGGCAACCCTCATGTTGCCTTGAGCTTGCATCCAAGGTCAGGCCTTCTCTGGCCAAACCCTATATGCGTCATGCATTCACTTTCCATAGCTCAGGTCAGTGCTAGCTCTATGCCACCTCGATTATAGGAGGGTCGATCGTTCCATCTTCGCTCCCGACACATACAGCTTCACGTTGTGAGAGACAAGCTCCCACCTCATGTCTCACAAACACAAACTCGTGGGTCACGGCCTCCTCAGGTTGAACCCATTGACTAAGCCCGAGCTAAACCTCAAGTCATTGGGACAATTAACCCTAAAGGTGCACACGCACCATCTTTGCAGGTCCCTCTCAGATCTAGACTCAGGGAGAGCCACGAACCAGCTTCATCCTTTGCCTCTTCCCCGATGCCTAGCAATCACCTCGAACCGTGGTACTCAAAGGTCTTCTCTAAGAGTACCATCTTGAGCCAGCCCTTGGTAAACCAAACACCAAGGCCCCACAAAGGAATTCGGGGCAACAACTTAATGTCAAATAGAGGCCTCTAGCCTCCAAGATAATAACCCAAGCTGCCCTCCATCCGTAGGCCCCACTCTCTACTTCAGCTCAGAGACATGGCCCTCGTCTATTCGAAGAAAACGGGGCAGTCTAAGTCTCAAGCTTGGTTCTAGAATGAGGTCCACAGCCACCTCAGGATCAAGTAGAGAAGAGGCCTGCAGATCCTAACCAGGGAAACCTCCAAGGCAGTCGAGTTCACCACCTCTGATGACCTCCTGCCTTGTAATCCCTTCTTCCCTCTTCAAACTTTGGAGCCTGTGCAAGTCCAAGAATACTGTTCGGTGATCACCACCCAGAAGTCACGGTCCCAAGACCGTCAAGAACTGGTCCTCACAAGGTCGACATACAAAGCCCAAGTCCAGTCAGGGCAAGCTGAGCCCCTCCAGATTGACCTGCCATGCATGATTCGCCAGCCTCGACAGTCCGGTACATCACCAGATGCACACTTGAAAAGAAATGGAGCAATTGTTCTACCAATGCTTCTATCAAGTTCAAAGGAAAGTGGAAACCATCGAGCTCCTCACCTTAACACAAGACCTTGGTTAGCCGATTGACAAGTTCATCACCTGATGGAGAGCATTGGTGACCTTTCACGCCACTCCCATTCTCGAGAAGGAAGCAGTCCAGACCTGCATATGAAACATGCTTCCTGAGATCTCCCTACATGTTGAGGCATCTAATCCACCCTCCATGTCAAAGCTCATCTCTAAAGAAGTTCGTATCGAGCGATTGTACAAGCACCACTGCAAGCCTTGTCAGCAATCCTCCGGCTCAAATTCCTGCTTCAGCAGTCGGAGCAATCAAAAGGCAGTGATCAGTGCGGCCGTTACCGTGACTGACACCAAAGGCGCGGCTCCCCAAACTCTCGACCTCTCTAAAGCACAGATGCCTCAGAATGGGGGCAGGCAACAGTCCTACAATGCGGTCTCGCATCAAAATAAGGTATATCAATTTGACACAGAGTGGACCCTTGCACTGCTCCAACTGCTGTTAGAACAGAACATGATCCAGCTGTCAGAGCTCACCATTGTAGAGTCGCTGGCGCAGGAGTTGAATGATAAGTATTGCGCTTATCATATGAGAGTGGCCCACCCCACTCACGACTGCTACAAGCTCAACGACACTATCGAGGCCCTTATCAACAATGGTCAGATAAAGCTTGAAGAGTTGAAAAAGGCATTCAGGGCAGCTGAGGCATTTCACATAGTGACGATCCAAGAGGATGATGGGGGCACCCACTATCATTCGTGCATTTTTCTCTATAATGCTCGAATAAGGGATCACCACCCCAAATACGACATGGCAGCCCAAGTTCTTGCCTCCAAGGACTAAGAACCTCTGGTGTGCGTATCACCAGGTAAGAGGTCATGACATCAGCGAGTGCTCTGGCTTCCATAAATTCTTGTTGCAGCAGTGTCAGGAGGTTCAGGGCGACCCGACAAGACACCCTCAGGTCCCTCTTCTGCCTATGCAAGAAGACCCCTTAATGCAAGCCCAGCAAAATACTGAGCAAGACCCTCTACAGGCCCTCTTTGAGGCAATGCTCCAGCATGGTCTTGTCATCCCCAAGTCAGCTAGACAGCCTAAGCGTCTTTCCTGGGGCGTAGAAGAACTCTAGTGCCCCTATCACCAAGTGTGGGGTCACGAACTCAAGGAGTGCACTGGGTTCAAGGCCGTAGTCACGGAGAAAATCTAGCAAGGCCACATCGTCTGTGCGATTCTCTTAGAAGGAAGCCCTGCTGCAAGCCCCTCATGAGCATGCACTGGACCTTTTAGAGCCCTCGACCTCTACAGCCCTAGGAAGCCTACCATGGGCGAAGTAGGGTCAAATCCCCGAAACGTGAGGCAGTCTACCAAGCTAAGGCCACTCACCAACCTGATAGGGCGGTCCAAACACCCCCTTAAGGATCCTAAAGGAGAAGGAAAGCACCTAGGTCAGCCTGTTAAAGGAATCATATTCATCAGTCACTAGTCCAGGAAGAATTCCTCATGCCCCTTCCTCCGTTGCCAAACTTGCGATACTTCATCCTAGGTGTAGTTTGCCTCATCTTATCATCCAATTAAGCAAACGGCCCTGAGTTATCAATATCTCAGGAATCGACCAAAATGGGTGATGACATTAAAAGGACCCCACAACGGTCAAAGCCAGGGCATGACCTTAAATACCCCTTGCAAACGTCCAATTTTGGCGACGACTTAAAAAGATGCTCAGAATGTTCTAACTCTTCTTCTCCTTCCCCCTCCTCTATTCCTTCTGCAAGTACCGATCGGCGATGCCCAGACTTCGACACTCTAAACAAAGAGTTCAGAGGCACCAGACTCACCATGTCACAGTAAGAGCACCTCAAAGAAATGCTTGCCCAGGTGGAAGAATTCTTGACAGCCGTCGATGCCCTGGCAGCCCGGGCTAAAGCCAAGTCATCCTCGACCTCGTCTTCTAAAGTAGCCTCCCACATGGTGAAGATCTTGAAAGTACCGGCTAGCATAGTGCAAAAGAACTTAAGATCAGGAAAGAAGCTATAGCCCACTCATCAAAAGATCAAGATCCTCAAATTTCCTGATCCTTCACTTTCCCCTAAGCCTAAACCTCAAACCTCTACGTCCTTAGTACAAATTCCTATTACTACCCCATCAACCCAGACCGCACTGGTTCAACAAAGTCAGCCAGTGTCACAAACCAAAACTCAACCAAAGCTTGTTCCTAAGCCTACCCTAGCACCTACACTAGTGACTAGATCAAGAATACAGAAGGCCAATGAGGATAAAGTAAATACGATGTAATTGGGAACTTGAGAAAGCTTCCAACCCTTTTAAGTATCTATGATGCCCTTCTGCTGTCTAGAGACTATTGTATGGCTCTGGTCCATGATCTTTCTAACCCAGAGGTGTACGAGACTAAGGTAGAACCTATTGAGGTTGACCCAACCATTCTAAGTGGGTGCCTGGCAATCTACTTATTCGAATATGACCTTCAGTTGGGAGGCAAATTCCACAATTGTCCCCTCTTCGTGAATGGTGAACTGCACGTCAACCCTCTCAATCGGATCATGTTGGACGGAGGGTTAGCAGTTAACCTGATCCCAAGAAGGATTCTCACTCGACTGGGATTAGGGTCTGACGACCTCACTCCTCCCCACTTCGTTGTGCAAGGGTTCAACCAGTCAGGAGAAAAGCCAGACGGCAAAGTGCGTCTTCGCCTCAAGATCGGTGATCTCAACGATTACACTTAGTTCCATGTAATCGACATCGATACCTCTTACAACGTTCTACTTGATTGTCCTTGGCTTCACGATCAGGGGGTTGTTCCTTCCATGCTTCATCAATATTTCAAGTGTAGCCGAGATGGAAGGCAACTCACAATCTATGTTGACAAAAGATCATTCCCCATAGCTGAAACTCACTACACCGACTCCAAGTACTATTTCACAGACCTTCCAGCATCAGAAAATCCTAAAGATGATGAGGATCTGGGGCAAATGATCATGGATATGTTTAAAGAATATGAAAGACAAGGCAAGATCCTCCCTTTGACCCCCATTCACCCAAGCATACCTTGCCACCTCTCTAAGGTCATGGTTTCCTCTCCTAAAGACAAAGCTTCTCCCTCTACTTTTAATTCGCCAAAACAAAACGATGAGTCAGAAGTAGCCCCTGAGCCTTAGGAAGCCCCAAAGGTGGACCTTTCAGCATCAAGGGTCACCTATACATCATATCAACAAAAGCTTCTGCACGTCCACATCTCTCTCCTAGAGGCAGAACTGGCACACCAACCACCACGGAAGGTGCTCCAAATTCCATCCTCTATGAACAAGGAGATCAATGGCAGCCAAAATAAGGTCCAACACTTCTCCACGTTGTCTAGGAAGTACAGGCTGACAAGAGTCAACCCTCTGGCTCTCAGGATCAAGACCCATTGTGGAGCTGAGAAGCGTGGTGCGTAACCTCCGGAATCAGCTAAAGGCTATGCGCATCGGTTCAAAGCAGTCAAAGGAGTTTGTCCCTAAGGCTAAGACTTATGATGAGATCAAAAGCAATGTTCCCCTAAATCGAAGCTAAGGCTCCCCCATACTAGAGCATTTACTGTGAGCAGGCTCATCAAATCATGAGGACCATGAATTATGAGCCCCTCTCCAATCAAACACTCAGGGATGAGGTAGCAACTGTTCCCCCATTCAAGGTCTTTACAGCCATAGTAGGCTACCACAAGATGAAGCAAGGAGTGGGCTACTCTTTCTCGTCTCAAGACATGAAAGGGCGGAAGAAATGAAATGAAGAAGAAAAAGAGGGAACAAAAGACATGTCATGCACAGGGAAGAGGAAAGGGTCATTTCACTCACCAAGAAAAAATATTACAAGCGTCTTTTCTTTACAAAAAAAAATGTAAAGAAGGCACAGTCAAAAGCGGTCAATAATCTCATTGACCCTTCCTCTACATTCTACAGTTGAAACCTTCACTTGCTCAATCTTAGCAAGGGCAGACCTCTGGGAGGTGATAGCATCTATTTCCCCCACCTAGGCATCAACCAACTCTCGGCCTTGTCTGAGGGAATTCTCCAACCACTCCAGGTTCTAATCCTCTAGTTGCTTAATAGCCTTCTCTACCTACAGAGCCTCCATTCGCCGTCCCTCTAGCTCGTTGGCAAGGTTATCGATGTAAGGGAGCACCTCAGGCACATTTCCTATGGTGATCCCCCTCAACCACAAAATCGATGTGTCAATATCTTCAAGGGCAGCTCTTTCAACTTTTGGAAACCCGTCTGCAACATCTCAAAGAAGATGCCCGGTATTCCATTGAAAGTGAGCCTCGGCAATGTGGCAGGAGCAACCACAACAGGACTCCCGACTACAGTCAGAGCCTCAGTATCCTCAGATTCGGGAGCAACCTCATGCTGCGCTGGTGCCTTGGCAACAGCTCCCTCGCTCTGGCCCCTAGTCATGACCACTCTAGGCTCGATCCTTTCACACCCAGACACCATCACCTAATCCTCTGCAGGCACCGCAACCACAGCCAAGGCAAGACTAGCCTCTTCATCTGAAGCCGCTACCTCAATATCATGATGCACCAAAGTAGCTCCCTCCTCTAGGGCAGCACCTCTCCCCTTGGTCCCTCTTCTCAGACCATCCCCCCCTCAAGAGGCTCGACACCCTCTCCCTCTCTTTCCCCGCTAGTGTCCTTTATGGCAATCATTTCGGCAACAGGCTCCCCCACGGTGCCTGCCTCCTCTACGGTCATGGGTGCCACCTCCGGACCCTCCAAGCCTAGTCCCTCAAGGCATTCTACTTTTTCTCTCCACGTAGATGCATCACTCGAGGCAGCCACCTCTTGCTACTCAGATGGCCACTCTTCGGTTCCTGGGGCCCCGACCTCTTCTATTATCACAAGCTCTATCGAGATTTTCCTTGCCTCAGTAAGCTCTGCAACCGTCAGCACTCTAGGGGCCCTCTCCACCTTCAACCATCGGGAATCCTTCCATCTGACCTTCTTTTTCCCTTGTTCTAATGGTTGGAAATATCACAAGAAACACTGGGAAAACCCTTCCCACCTTACGCTTGTTAATGGACTTGGTGAAAACCATCAGAAATCCCCAAAAGCTTCCTTGCAATCCTACAGGTCGTCCCTTCCCCCTGATTTCTCACTTTAGGAGCTCACCAAAGCTCACTAGAATTTCACTAAGATTTCGATGAGCTCAATGCAACCCCTTCCCCTTCTCCTCTAACAACTAGAAGGCTGACAGAGCCCTCTAAACTCTCTGCGATCTCCTCTCAATAGCAGAACGACCAAAACAACACTCGAAGCCCGGTAGGGCACCTTTGCAAATTCTGCTAAGGCCCTGAGAGACCCTCTTCCCGGTAAAAAAAGCCTCAACACTTGCTGAAAAGACTTTGCAATCATGTCGTGAAGCTTCACACCTCCTGAAGCTCGCCAAAAAAATCCCTAAGGACCTGTCTATGCAAGTTTTGGTTGGGAAGTGCTCGCCAGAAGCTTAGGCTCTCTCACTAAAAAGTCATACTATTTTACCCTACGATAAAATAGTAAACTGGGGTTTCTCCCCTTTTTATACCCCACAGTACCGCGAACTGACCCCAACAAACACAAAATGATGCTCCAGTCCCTAGCTCCTGATGATGATAAGACCAGACCAGGGAGGGTCAAGCCCGAGAAAGCATCATTGTTACGCACCTCATCAAGACTTGCGTTGTGTGCCTCATCAGACGGCTAGTGTCGCACGCCCCATCAAGACTTTTAACAAGCGCCTCGACAAGAGACTATCACCGTGCATCTCGTCTAGAGATTATCACCGCGTGTCTCGTCCAGGGGTCATCACCGCGTGTCTCGTCTAGTGTTGCACGGAACGTCAATGGCTACTCCCGCGTGCTTCACCAAGGGACTTAACACATCACTTGAGCTTATTGATGAATGTGCCACTACTTAGTATCACACACATGCCTTGGCACACCCATTTAGACCATCATCTCTCATCCTGAGGAACTTCATTCCCTACATCACAATCTCACTTCTCAAGGAGCCCAGTCTCTGGTGACGGCCATATTCCCCCATGGAGTCACATCCCATCACCGCTACCACCCCAGTCCATGCTGCATGACTTTAAACTGCACTGCCATGGTCCGTGCTACATGACTTTAAACTGATTCTGCATGACTTTAAATTGCACTTCCACTGTCCTCGCTGCATGAATTTAAACTATACTTCCACGGTTCATGCTGCATGACCCAAAACTACACAGCCATAGTCCTTGTCACATGACTCAAAACTATACAATCATGGTCCGAACTATATGACCTTAAACCATAGTGGAGGTCTAGTTTGCATGACCTTAAACTGCAAAGTCCTTGTCACATGACTTTAAACTTACGACCATGGTCCAGATGTGTGACCTTAAACCATAGTGAGCGTCCATACCGCATGACGATAAAAGGCTTAACACCATGGTCCAAGCTATATTACCCTAAACTGTAGCAGAGGTCTAGTTGCACGACCACAAACTACATGGTCCTAGCTGTATGACTTTAAATTGCATAGCCATGGTCCGACCTACAAGACCGTAAAACTGTAACATGTAATGCGACAAATAGTCATACCCATAACTCCAACTAGACCCCCAGTGGAATTAGATGTATTAAAGGGTCGTACTCACCTCGTCATCTCTAGAGAGTTAAGGCCATTCTTACCCCTTCAACCCATGGTGCGGTTCGTCTGTTCTCTTGCCAGTCAAAGTTTCATGCACACTGATATTATTATCCCCGTAGAGTCACACTGGCCCTCCTAATCCCTAGTGAAGCCTCTCTCGTTTACCACTCCTCGTAGGGCCACCACCTTCATCTACATCTCTTCGCTTGTGTATAGCCTTAACTATCTTTATCCGCAGGGAGTCAGATTGCAATCCACATACCTACCCCCCATATAGCTCTATTAACATGGCAATTTGTACTCTGTCCATGTTGCATGACCCTAAACTGCATAGACATGGTCCAAACTATATGACCTTAAATTATAGCGAAGATCTAGTTGTACGACCTTAAACTCCATGGTCTTAGTTGCATGACCTAAAGCTGCATAACCATGGTCCAAGCTATATGACCTTAAACAATAGTGTGCGTCCTAACCGCATGACATTAAACTGCTTTGCCCAGGTCTAAGAGGTGAGACCTTAAAACATGCCCCCGTTAACCGCACACCCCTTTCACGTGCATCTTCTTCCATGCTTTCACTAATCAACCAATTTTTGTGCACGTACCCTCTTCTTCTCCCTAGTGAGCCTACTTAGGTGCACACCTACTTAGGGAGGTGGGAGTGAGAGTCGCATAAGATCTCTCTAGTTTCATTGCTCATTAGGGATTGAGAGCCTCATAAAATCTCCTCAGTTTCATGGATCATCAAGGAGTGAGAGCCGTATAGGATCTCCCCAATTTCATGGCTCATCAAGGAGTGATAATCGCATAAGATATCCCCAATTTCATGGCTCATCAGTGAGTGAGAGCCGCATAAGATCTCCCCAGTTCAACAACAACAAGAGTCCTTAAGGGTGAGGATGATGACCAAAATATCCCTTCAGAAATTCTAAGAGCCATTGTAAAGGCAATAAACTGACGAAGCCAGGGTCTAACCTGCCACAGGCTTCAAGGTAGTCTTCGCCAAACCCCCTAGACTACATGGGACCAGACTTTCAAGTTGGGTGTGGAATTTTACAAAGATCCCTCAAACTTCTCGAATGATTGCACTTCTTGATTCTCTTAAAGTACAACATTCGGTGGGGCATACTGTTGAAAGGTATTTTTCATCAACATGGGGCCCTCGCTCAATAAAGGCCTAGCAAGTAGTGGAAATTTTGACAGTCTCAGAATAGCCCCAGAACTGGCCATGATCTTCATGAAGTCTCTCAAGAGTCTCCTGCCCATTTTCTTCTCATTTCGACATGTCTAAGGCAGTACAAACTGAGAAATAGTTTCGGCAGAATCGTCCTCTAGCACCCTGAAACGAACCCCTATAACTAGAGCTACATTTTCAGTATCTCAAATTGCTGTTGGCCACTCTCATTGGATCCGACATAGTTGAAAACCCATAGGGGTCAATTTTCAGCTCAAACGGACATTCCAGGAAGAAGTTATCGGTGAAACAATAAAATAAAAGAAGTTGCATGCTATTCCCATGTGACCACTGTGTAACATTGCACCATTGAAGGTACAGTCACGACTAGTGACTTTCAACGCTCATATCTCACTCATCCTTAGTCGGATCATGCTCAAATTTGGTGAGCATGTTTGTCTAGTCAAGACGAGCTATTTGATATGTGGCACATCCCGTGACGATACCCCTGCACAAAGAAAGCTAGAGAGAAGTTGTTGATCCGTGAAGAAAGTGTAGGAAATTCAGCAACGTCATGCCTCAGTCGAGTGGCCAAACCATGCTGCTCCTGAGCCAGATCAACACGAGACCAATTCCATTACGGGCGTATGGTCTCGAGTCATCTCTGACCCGAACCTCGTACATGATTAACAGTCGGATTCTGCACACAAAGCCGATGAACAGACTGCAAATTCTATCGTCAGAATCCTTGATTCCAGCAAAAATTCCAAACTTGCAAAATCTTCGTTCGACCATGGAATCGAGTTGTGTTTGGTGCCCTGTGATCACAGTGGCATTCCCAATGCGATTCAATGAAGAAAACACCGAAAAAAACATCAATAAATGAACACACTATCGATCCAAATTTTCAAGATCTACTCAAATTTCAAGTCACATGATCATGCACCAAAAACACGATCCATGCCGAGCCCTACAAGAAAACAATCATCTTATGATCAACCAGACATCAAAGCGACCTCAGATTAGCCATGCAAGATAACGTAAGTACTAAGGAAATATAGGGACTATTCTAAAATTCCACAACTTATTAAGAAGGGGCAAATATGTCATTTTGCACCCTATTTTCTAATTTCTTTTAATTCAATTTAATCTTAATTTCCAGCAATCAGGGTTACTTTTGATCATCCACTAATGTTTGGGGCACACTTCTATATATACGTACCATCATTGTATGCAAAGAAAAAAAAGAATAGAAAGAGGCATACACACACAAGAGAGAGTTTTCACTTAATACAAGTTTCTCTTTCTTACCATTACTGCATCACGCTTGAGAGAGGGAGTGAGGTGAGAGAAACTTTTGATCGGTACCCCTAGGTTTGAGATAAACCTTATCTCTCTACTTTTTCTTTTCTTCTTCTCTCTCTTTTCCCCTCTCTCCTCCTCCTTCGTCTGAGTTCCTCGCAGGGGTCATGCACGGCAGTGGCAGTGTTGTGCATGCCTCTTCCTTGGTCTCACAGGGCGCACATGGTGATGGCAGCGCCATGCACGAGTCTCCTTCCCCTTCTACTCGTCTCTTTCTTCTAGAGAAGTTTGTAGATGGTGATGCCTATTACCGCCCACAAACGTAACTGTGATGTCTCGACAAAGAACTCAGACTACAAAGTTTGTTACCACCTGTAGGGGTCTTCCTCTAGTGCGCTTCTAGCGAAGACGGTGATACCAATCACCACCCGCTAGAGGCTCTAGCAACACCTATCGCCATCTGCGAGCCTCCTCCGCGTGCTTGGTGCTCATTGTCATTCTCCCTACGTCTTGCGCCTATCACCGTGTGATCGAGGAGAAACTATCACTATGTGCCTTGTCAAGAGCTATCGCCCGTCCACAAGGGATGCGCCGTCTCCTTGCAATGCCCACCGCGATGCCTATTGACATCTAGATTTCCCCTTCTTTTTGTTGTTTCGTCCTTTCCTCTTCACCTCTTTCTCCTCTCACTTGATTGAGGGTAGATCTAGCATATCATTGATGCGTCGACCTCGGTTTCGAGTAGTATTACTGTCGTTCTGGTCCTTAGAACCATGCCCATCTTTCTCCCACTCCGAGTCAGTAATTTCTGGTTGTCATGCTAGTCTCACCCCTACGTCAAGCTCTCTTCTCTTTTCTATCCTTCACCGAACCTTGCACTTCATAGCCTTCTCATGTGAATGTGCATTTCCCTAAGATAAGGTTGGGTCCCTTCGACCCACTTGTCTTACAAATTAACCATAGAAGTATTGTATAAAAAAACAAGTGGATTACTAGTCAAGGGAGACGATTCCAAAATAACTCAAGCAGCTGGGGGGCTTTCTTCGTGATCTAAGAGGGCGCCCACAGGAACCAGCTCGAGTTAGTCCTGAACCCACCTAAAGTTCCTCTCTCATTGGTTGGTATACTTGCCCTTACCCTCGAGCAAGGTTTTGAGAGAGCGATCTCAAATCCTGGGTTCACCAAAAACTCGGGACACGTGCCGCCAGATTACTTAGATCTGGAGGATGAGATCGAGGCGCCTAACCGGAATGTTCAGCCAAGTGGTCAACAATGACTTGTCTTGTGATCAATTTTTGAGTAACATATTTGATCTCAAACTCGTTCAATAGCATTCTCCACTTCGCTAAACGTCCGTTAAGGACTGGTCTTTCCAATAGGTACTTGAGTGAGTCAATTTTTGAAATGAGATTGACTGTATGAGATACGAAATAGTATCTTAACTTCTGCATGGCCCACACAAGCGTTTAGCAGTGCTTCTCTACATCCATGTATATTGTCTCGTAGTCAACCATAGTTTTACTGATGTAGTATATGGTTCGCTCCTTTCCATGGTCATCATATTGTTCAAGAACTACCCTCAGGGTCTTGTCTTTCACTGACATGTATAGAAACAAGGGTTTATCTGGACTAGGAGGACTAAGGATTGGAGGTTTGGTGAGGTACTCTTGGAATTGATCAAATGCTTATTAGCATCCATTATCCCATATTAATGGGGTATCCTTCTTCAGGAGCCTATTGAACGGCATGCACTTATCCGCCAGTTGTGAAATAAAATGCCTTATGGCTTGTATGCGACCTTGAAGCCCACAGATTTCTCTGATGTTTCGGGGAGGGGGCATTTCAGTGATGGCTCGTATTTTGGATGGGTCCACCTCAATTCCCCTTTGACTCACTATAAATCCTAATAATTTACCGAATTCAACTCTAAAAGCACATTTCTGTGGATTGAGTTTGAGTTGATGTTTCCGAAGTCTTTTGAAAATGGTTCTCAGGTTGGGATGATCAAACCTAGCCTTCGACTGACTAGAATTTCATCGACTTAGTCTTCCATGATGCTGTGCATTAAGTCATGGAAGATGCTAGTCATTGCCCACTGATAAGTTGCCCCGACATTTTTCAAGTTGAAGGGCTTGACAGAGTAGCAGTATGTTCCACATTGCATTATGAATGAAGTCTTAATCTGGTCTTCTTCAGCTATGATGATCTGGTTGTAACCCGAGAAGCCGTCCATGACTGACATCTCGTGCAACTAAGGCATCTATATTTGATAACAGGAAATTATCTTTGGGACATGCCTTGTTGAGGTCTTTGTAGTCAACACACACTCGCATCTTCCCATCTTTCTTTGGTACAACCACTATGTTGACCAACCACTCTGAGTAATCGATAGGGGTAATGAACTTCACCTTGAGCAGTTTGTCGATTTCTTCTTTAATTTTGAGCTCAAGGTGGGTCTTTTGACATCAGAATTTCTACCTTACAGACTTTGCTCCTTCATTGAATATTAGGTGATGTTGTACCAATGTGGGATCTAGCCCTGACATATCATCGTATGACCAGATGAAGACATTGTGATATTCCTTGAGAAATGAAATCATATTTTCTTACTCCTCAAAAGTTAGGGAGGTTCCAATCTTGGTTAACCTTGGGTCATTCTCAGTTCTTAGGGTTACGTCCATCGTCTCTTCGATGATAACCGTTGGGTCACCATCGAACCTCTTCTTAAATTGCTCAACATGGGAAGTGAGTTCCTCAGGTTGAGGGATTTCTTCAGACTCTTGGCTCTCTTGATCTTTGTCTTGGTCATCCAATTCGTCGTCTTGGGTATTATGCACTGTTATTGGGCCATCTTCAAGCCATTTTTTAAAATTCTTTTTTCATTATTATCAATTTTATCATGTTTTGAATTGAAATAACATGAGTGTTCTGTAGTTTTTGAAATAACACAAGAGGTGTCCCTTATGGGACTCATGAGAGAAATGTTGGGGACCGGACGCACAGGGTGGTTAGATAGCCACCCAGCGCCTAGCTATTTTTTTGCACCGGGACTTGAAGCTGCTGCTGGTATGCTTTCAGCGACTCTTGAGATAGGGGAGTGATTGACCAATTCTGTCCTTGGGTTTGATTAGGTGGATGAGCACGATTGGCTGTGTCAGAGCCAATTGTGTCTACTTCCAAATCCAGGTTAGCAAAAATGTCTTCAATTCCCAGTTCTTGTGTGTGATAAGTTTTGGAAGAAGAATTCCCGATTGTTGGAGAATCAAGGATCACATTTGTTTCTTTTGAAGGATGGGTATCGAGAGGATCGAGGCTTTGAATGCCTCTAGATACAAAGCCCGGATAGCATGAAGGCTTCATTCGGCTTTGCAGTAAGGTGAGTGTGCACCCGAGTTCTCTTCAATCCCCTTTTTTAATATTGGCTTGGGGTGATTCAGAAATTGCCTCCGTTACGCCTTACCCTTGATTCCCCAAGCCTTGGCCTTGTTATAAGCCTTGGGAGAAGAGCATGTGCTAAGCCTCAAGGGACCCGAAACCGTATCGATGTTGACATTGGATAATGTCATCCATCGATGAGGAAGTTTGCAAGATTTGGGGAATATGGTCGCCAGCCTCTAGGCGTAAGGTGTCACAATCGGCTTGCTCGAAGGAAGCGAGTGGGATTTCTCCAAGCTCGACCCTTACGGCTAGCTTCCCGTTACCAATACTAGGATTGAGAAAAGAAGGGGGTTCAACACATACCTTCGCGAAGCCATTTTTAGCCAGAAATTTGAAGCATTGATGGAGTGTAGAGGCGACCACGAGGTTTTCATATAGCCACAGTCTTCCTAAAAGCATGTTGAATGAAGGTCTTATGTCTAAGACATAAAACTTTATCACTTGGACGATAAGGCCAATCTTGATTGTGAGAGGCAGTATGCCTTCACCTTGTCTCTTGGTCCCATCGTATGCAGCAATAGTTAGTTGACATGGCTCGAAGTCATCCGGGCATTCGCTTATCTGCTTCACTATTTTCATGGGAACTATGTTTAAGGATGCCCCATTATCAACAAACACTCTCTGTATCTCATATCCTAGCATGAAAATGGTGATGTGCTGAGGTTGGACATGAAAGTGGTTCAAGCTGACATGGATGTCACTGTCTGTGAACACAATTGGTGTTGGTTCCATCAATTGGTTGATCATTCTGCACAACTCATCCGGTTGTGTGTTGCTCGAGATGTGTGTCTTAGCGAGGACCTTTTCGATCTGGGCTCTTTGTGCTGGTGAATTAGCAAGCAGCTCCAAGATGCATATTTGAGCTTGGATCTTCTCGAGAAGAGCCGGTAGATCGTAGGTGGTTGCGAATCCGTGAATTTTTTTATTCAGTTCATGATCGGTGACCCCTGCTGGTTGTCTGGCTCTTGAGGTGTTTCCCATTCATTGAGAGTATCACCCATCAATTGAATGGGTTTGAGTACTCGGCCTCTTCGGGTTAAGGAATCAACCTCGTCAGCCTAATGATTGACAGGGTCAGCCCTAGCGAGAGTAATGGGAGATTTCAAGGTGTTAGCCCCTTGTTTTGGAGATGACGCCTTTTCATTGATTCTGACCATATCGATTTTTAGCGTATCAACTTCATCATATTGGTCCCATTTGGGAAGGTTATCGAGGTTCGAAGATGAAGGGTTTCCTCTTAGAAAGCTCAAAAGATCTTCTCCGGGCTCTTGAAAGTGATGATCACAAGCAAATATGAATTAACTGGGATCATCTTCTTCATCTCCACTCTCAATCATGTGAATGACGATGTTCACTTTTGAGTTGTATTGAGCTCCCGGATTTTCAATCGCTGTGACCATATTTTTAGGGGGAGGATTTGTGAAGATACCCATCTTTTGATTAGGTTCTTCGACAGGTTGATTTCTAGGTACGGCAATGATGTCCCCCCTATTGATTAACCCTTGTATCACCTGTTTAAAATCCAAGCCGTTTTGAGTATCATGAGCATGGTTTTGATGCCATTTGCACCACTTGCTCTTATCCATTACTTGAAATGGTGGTTCAGATGGTGGCAGTAGATAAACCATATTTCTAGCTAGGAGTAATTCAAGAACTTTTTCTAATGGGTCTTTGAGAGGGGTGAAATTATCCTTTTGTCTTTGGTTATCATTTTGAGCGTTGGCTCTAGGCTGATCCCTTTGGTTTTGGTTCCGATTGTTGTGTCAAGTGGTTGAACCTTGAGCCGGTCTGTTAATGACAATCTCATTAACCTGACCGGAAGTAATCCCCTCGTTATTGTTTTTGCTCTTATTTTACGGAGTTGTTATTGGTTTATTATCGGGCTTAGTGCTGAGGGGTGTCCCTCTGGCCCTTTCATGCCACGCCACCCACTCAATCATGGAGTCAAAAGAGTGGGGGATAAGACCTTGGCTGACGAAGGTCCTGTATTTGAGAGCGGTGCTCTCTAAGGTCATTGAGATTTTGGCTAGGTCTATATGTGGACAATCTATGACCCGCATCGCCACCTCGCAGAATCGATCGATGAAATCCTCAAAGGATTCTCCTAGGTTTTGTTTCGTTGCACTGAGCTCACCCAGGAAGAGAGATCTTAGTGTCGATCCGCGGTAGTGAGAGACGAATAGGTTGAACATTTCATATGGAGTGATGTGTGGTTTAGCGGTCATTAGTCTCTGATGCCAGTTCGAGGCCTCATCGGTTAATGTTTGCAAAAATACAGCCTTCAACTGGTTAGGCTTGTCTCGTAAAGCTTGAATGAAGTGGAGGTACGTGTTGATGTGTGTCTGGATCGCTCTTCCCATTGAACTTGTTTCTAAATTCTGGATGTCAAATCCCAAGGGAAGGTCTTCCATGCCTCCAAGGGTCACATAAACATAGGCCTTTGGGGGTAGAATTTCATGCATGCCCATTCGTATAAGCATATCCTGCATTTCTTTTATAGTGCCTTCATGTTGGATATTTGGCATGATAGTAGGCCCACTGATCAGTGGGTTCCCAATCATAGATTGATGAGTCAAGACTTGGGATACATGTTGGCCTGCATGGGCCTGAGATGGATGAGCCGCATTCACCGAGGCGGTTTGATATATTTGTGCATGAGGGGCGTACTGACCCATAAGTGTAGCCACCGATTGCGAAAATTGAACGGTTTATTGGACAAGATGAACTAGGGGGATCGATTGAAGAATTGACTGACTCAGTTGTGCTAGGGGTTGACCTAAACCATTAAGTTGGTTTGGGATTGACCCGTGAGCTGAGGCATGAACAGTGTAACCTAGGTCAACTAGACTTTTAAGGGTAGCTTGGATCCCCATCTCACCTAAGGGTCAGTCTAGATTGAAAACTTTGCTTCATACAGTGTGCAGGACATCATGAGTTGTATTATGGTGGCTCGAGGCTGAGTTAGATCCCTTAGGCCTAGGTGGGTCTTGGTTATGAGATCGTTGTGCCCCAGGGTTATCTTGGGGTGACTTTTAGGAATTGGCATTAGATACAGCATGAACTTCTACCCTCGCTAGGCTCCTATTTTGGTTGCCTAAAAGCCCATGTTGGACGACGCCCGATCGGACCCCCTGACTATTCAAAGTTTTTCGGGCGGAGCCGACTTTTTGGGCAACACAGATTTCAGGATTAGGAGTGCACCCTTGAGATTCTTCCTCTAATTTAAGACCTAGGTGTTGGATAATGGATTGACCTGAGTTCTATCGATACTCTCAAGAAATCGCAGCATTCTGGGTCCTAGGTTTGGGCAGGTTAGGTTTAAATTCACCCGTGGAGCGTTCATCATAGTCACCTTGAGTGACTGACATAGTGATTTCTTTTGGTGGAGTTCTAGAATCTTGACATAGGTAAGAACTAGACTCGATGACTTAGGGCAGGCCTATCCTGACGCTAGGGGCAAACTTTAACTAAGACCTAGGCTAGGACTAGACAGGAATCTAGACCTATTAGACTCAATGGGTTTTGGTTTAGATCCTGAACTAGGGTAAGCCTAGTCTAGCTCTAAAGGCAACTCTATGCTTAGACCTATGCTAAAACCTAGACTGAGATCTAGACTAGATGGGTACGAGTCTCGACTCGGATCAAGAGTGGGTCTAGGTTCGGACCTGGGTGTGAGCCTAGTTCGGACCTGGACTGAGCTGGGTGCAAGCCTGGGCTTGGACTAAGAGGGTTCTAAAGATCAGACCGGGTGTAGAACCAAACTGGATCAAGGTTGGTTTAGGCACGAGCCCTGGCTCTGACCAAGAGGGAGGGCGAAGTTTTGGACCTAGGTGTGAACCTGGTTCGTGAGCTAGGCTGGGTACAAGCCTGGATTTAGACCCAGAGAATTTTGATGATCAGACTAGGTAAGAACCCGGACTAGAGAAAATATGAGCTAGGAATGAGCCTCGGCTCAGACCAAGATGGGGCCTAAGTTCTGACCAAGGCAAAACTTAGTTCGAACCTGGGCTAAGCTGGGTACAAGTCTTGACTTGGACCCAGACGGTTCAGCTCGGAACAAAAGTGGGTCCGGACTGAGATCTAAGATTAACCAACATAAATAAGCAAGCGCAGCACACGAAAACGTTTGACCTATATTATAGGTAGGCTTGGCTTGAGAGTGGGTTCCTAACTATTAAAATGCGGCTAGGCTGATATAGGTCACCACATGGGCCCTGGCCTCTTGTTATAGGATTTTCACCAGGTCGTACTATACGCGGTGTTGCTTTGAGGCAAAGGACTATGGAGGGGCACCCACAATTAAAGTTACACGAATCCCAACCGCCTCGACTCTCAAAGCTAGGTTCCCCTCACGCCGTTAATACAAAATTTGGGGACTTTTGAAATGCTTGTTTGCTGGTTTCCTAGGTATTCCCGATCCGGTGTGTGCTGGAGTGGGTAAAGAAGCACGCAATCAAAAGTAATTTTGAAGCACACAATGCAATGAAGAAATAAAGCAAGTGCTTGGCACTAGTCGTGCCTAGCGATGGGCGCTTCGAGGCAAAGATCGCTTGAAGCATAATATAGATGGAGGGGTAGGAAACCCCTAAGAAGATACAGACAAAACAGTGAGACCAAGCATAATCTGTGCTAAGTCGAGTGCGGAATGGGACACGATTCAGAGAGGGTGCAAGCAACCCTCAATGTATTTTTTTTTTAAAAATTTTTTTTATGTTTTTAACTTTGATGAAACAAAGTTAAACTAAGCATGGTGAAAGCAAGGAAAACATGATTTCGATCAAAATTAACAACTAAAATAAATAAAAAAAAACCAGGAACAGAACAGACCAATCTGAAGCAAAATACTTTTTTTAGGTTTTTTAAAAATTTATTTGAAGCCAAATAATGGTGACTTTAAAAGAGGTCTGTAGTGTCCCAGAATTTTCTAGGACGTCTGAAAGTGGGCAACACGGGTGGGTCGCCCGGGCCGCACTGGTTGTGTCGCCCACACAGTCGGGCAACAAGGGTGGTGTCACCCACACAGTTGGGTGACGCGAGTGGTGTCGCTAGAAAAAAAAAAAAAATTTATGACTTTTAATTAAATAAGGTTAAAATAAACTTGCAGAAGCAGGGAGATTAATATTTCAGATGAAATAAATTAAAATAAAGTAAAATAGAAAAGTGCAGATAGAACAAACCTAAATTAAGAACAATTTTTTTTTTATATTTTTTCAATTTTTTACTAGTGGTGACGCCCCGGCGACACTGCTGGTGTCACCCAGGACAGACAGGCTTTCATAGCACCGAATTTGGGTGACACCAAAGCAAAAATGGTAAAATATTCTCAAAAAGGGCAAGAAATTGACCCTATTAGGAAATTTCTTATTTAGGCCAAAGAGGGCTGGGCGACACCATTGGTGTCTCCCAAATCAGGGTGACACCCATGGTGTCTCTCATATATAGGCGGCAACACTCGGTCACCCAGTCTAGGCTAAGAGACACTCCTAGTGTCGTCTAACTTTGGGTTCCTCAGCCTCTTGTGAAGCTCTCGGAGAAAATTTGGGTCAAAAAGGATTTTTCTACTATTTTTAATGATTTGTTTCGTAAAACAATGTCTGCAGGATTTTGGGTTAAAACAGGGTTTCTACAGAGTTTTGGGTAGGAAAAATGATTTTGGGTCATAGGGTATTGTGTCTGGGCAATGCATTTGGGTTAACCAGGGTAGTGTAGTCCTAAGGTTCAGGAAACCACATAATTCGTCATATTTAAAATGGGGTGTCTACAGTAAACTACTTACGATGAAAATTGGACAGATTTTCCGACGAATATCTCTCGGAATTTGTCATCGTAAACTGATAAAAATAATGTGGTAGAGAAAGTGGGACAAATCGAATTCAGATATAAGGCCAGATTTGCATGGCAATGAGCAGATTCACTCTCAGATTTGTGACAGAGCCAGCATGATCCAAGACATTAAAAAGACGATTTCAAAGCAAACTAATCAAAATAGATCAAAATAAAATCAAAATAATAGGAAGAAGAAGAAAGAAAGAGGAAGAAAACAATACCAAACCGGGCCGGATGGCCCTGGACTCCCGAGACTTCGAGGGCTCTCCCGTATCAGAATCGACGTCCTCTTTGCCTCTCTGATTCAGATGTTGACCAGCAGATCTCTGATTAAAAAGAATTGTTGTTCCCTAAGGATGATTTAGAACTAGGGTTGTTGTGCCTTAAAACGTTTCTCAGGCTTAGGGTAGGGTTTTCATATTATGGTTAAGGTAATCTCACCAAGTTTTTCCTCTCAAAATAAGTCTCTCTTTTGGTTGCAAAAAAGGGTTTATAAAGGCCAAGGATCTGTTAGGAAGGGCATCTTTCCATAACCAACAGATCCTCCAGCCAAAAATACCTTTTTTGGTGATTCGGGTTTAAGTGACACCAGTGGTGTCGCCTAAACAAATATGGTAAAAAACATCAAAATGGGAAAGAAATCGTAACCCCAAGGAAAATTTCTTATTTGGGAGAAAAAGGGCTTGTCGCCCAAGCGACACCAGTACTGTCGCCCAAGTCTGAGCGACACCACTCGTGTTGCCCAGTCTTTGCTGTGTGACACTCCTAGTGTCTCCCAAACCATAATTGGTCCAAATTGAATTTTTCAACTTCAGATGTGTTCCTCAACCTCTTGTGAAGCTCTCAGAGAAAATTTAGGTCAAAAAGGATTTTTCTACTATTTTTAATGATTGTTTTGGTAAAATTGGGTGTCTGCGAGATTCTGGGTCAAAACAGGGTTTCTGCAAGGTTCTGGGTAAGCAGAATAGTTCTGATTCATAGGGTAGGCTATGTGGGCTATGGATTTGGGTTTACTAAGATAGTGTGGTCCTAGGGGTTGAGAAAACCACAGAATTTGCCATATTTAAAATGGGGTGTCTATAGTTGCCCCTTTTTGGCACTCCTTGTCCTTCGAGGAGTAGGTTAGTGACATAGAAGTAGACACTTTAGCGTTCCTGTCCTTCGTGGGACAGGTGAATGTCAAAGATAATATAGACAATTTAAATTTCTTCCTGATGTCACGTGGTAAGAGGACACACCAACTAATCCCTCCAAGTCATTGCGCTCACCGAGCTCACCCACCAAGGGCATTTTTCCTCTTAGAGTTTTCGGCATGAGATGTCGGTGAGTTACACATATACGAGTGTCAAGCTCCATCATTTTTAAAAGACTTTTTAGAATTTTTGAAGATAAAGGGATATTTGAAATAGAACCCGAAGCAAGGACCGGTTACGATTTTAACAAAGAAATTAAAGTTTTTGAAAACACAAGACATATAGTGAAAAGTTTTTAAAAGAGGAAGATATTTTGAAAAACAAGGTTAGTTAATAGTTTTAACTCCTGCAACCATAGATCTCTAAGCAGTTTAGTGTCATGCAGCGATGGACCACACTCTCGAGTCTTTTTCATTATACAGGGCTCGACGAAAAATACCCGACCTTTTACATCACACGGGGCTAGATGGAATAGACTCTACCTTTTAGGTCATACGGGGCTAGAAAGAATACAACCAACCTTCTACATCATACGGGGCTAGATGTTACCTACCTCGGCTCTTTTACGTCACACAAGTTTGATGTTGAACAGGATACACCCGATCTTTTATGTCATACGGGGCTAGACGGAATGCACCCGACCTTTTATGTCATACGGAGCTAGACGTTACCTGCCTCGGCTCTTTTTTGTCGCACGAGTTTGACGTTAAACTGGATACACCTGACCTTTTACATCATCCAAGGCTAAATGGAATACACCCGACCTTTTACATCTTACGGGGCTAGACGTTACCTACCTTGGCACTTTTACGTCGCATGAGTTTGATGTTGAACTGGATACACCTGACCTTTTACGTCATACGGGGCTAGACAGTTCCTGTCTCTATTCTTTTACGTCACATGATTTTGACGTTGAACTGGATACACCCGATCTTTTGAATCATACGGGGCTAGACGGTACTTATCTTGACTCTTTTACATCGCATGAGTTTGACAGTTTTCCTTTCTCAGCTTTTTTACGTCGCAAGAGTTTGACGTTTCCTGTCTCGACTCTTTTACGTCGCACGAGTTTGATGATTTTCCTGTTTCGGCTCTCTTACGTTGCACGAGTTTGACGTTTTCTGAATTGGACTTTGGTTGGCAATTTAGGCTCATGCTACCGAGGAGAAAATTATTCGTTTTGAATTTTTGAAATTGGTCGACAGTTTAGGCTTATGTCACCAAGGAGTGTTTGAAAATTTTTTAAATTAAACAGTTCAAAAATTTTGAAAGAAAAAATGCATGAGAAACAAAACTTGATCCCTGGAAGACCCAAAATTGAGCAGGGGTATTTCGTCAAAAGTTTTTAGGCAGCACTGGTGGTGTCGCAACACAGTCTGGGCAACACGGCTAGTGTCTCCCAAAAGTTTTTTTTTTTTTATTAAGTGTTTTGGCTGGGTTAAGTTGGGGCATGAAAATTTTGGGTGAGACCAATGGTGTCTCCCGAGCGACACGAGTAGTGTTGCAGTGAGGGCTAAACGACACTAGGCGTGTTGCCCACATAATTTGTTTTTTTTTTATTGGAAAATGGGATTAAGCAAGGAAACGGAAGATTTGGGAGACACCAACGGTGTCGCCCGGGTGACACGAGTAATGTCCCACTTACAACCTTGGCGACACTAGGCGTGTCGCTCATATATATATATATATATATTTTATTTTTTATTTTTATTTTTTTTTATTTTTTTTTTTCTCTTATTTTGAAAATGCTGCAGTGGGGTTTTGTCAAAATTTTTGTGGTACCCCACCAACCTCAAAATTTTAAGTTTTTTATTTTGGAAGGTCTTGGGGTTGCCTAAACCTTCTGTTGGCCAAAATGGAAACCTGCAGGATGCGTTTCGGGTGAGATTTCTTATTTTTCATAAAATCCCCCTCCTTCGAGGTCTTCTTTCTTCTTCTCATCTTTATCTTCTTCCTTCTGATCATCTTCTCTCTGATCTTGTTGATTTTTATTGTTCTCACTTTTAGGCTTTCATGGCTCCTAAAAAGGACATCTCCATTTCTAAGGGCAAAGGAAAGAGCACAGAGTAGGCTGATAATGAAAGAGAGGAGGAGGCTTCCCCTCTCTTTGCTAGGATTAAGCACTTACCTGAAGGTCTGCCCTCTCATATCTCGCAAGGCCGTCAATCGGGTGAAGTTTCTTGGCATGTCAATGGCTTCCCTGTCGTCGGGCCCTGGTTTTATAGACCAGCTTCCTCTTTATTCCGTATCGGAGACCCATGGTGCTGAAAAATGTCTTCAAACAGCATGCCTCACCGAATATTGAGAGAAGCGAGAAGGACACCATTCAAAAAATTTCCTTCGACTTGATTACTTTTTTCTTCGTAGCCACAGGACCACATGAACGCCGAGGAGATTCACACGCTCCGATGTTTTAATGTAATGTGCAGATCTATCCGTGGAGACTTTTGGGGGAGAAGAGACTTTGAGGGATCTTATCGCGGTCCTCACCCCCACGGGACCGTAGGGGTTAGTTTTTATTGTCTTCACCCTGATAGATGAGTTTGTGACATGGAGAGATTGGTATTTATAGTCCTCACCCATCGGACGGTACCCCAGAGGGCCATTGTTGTTTAGGGATCTTATGGTCATCGTCCTCACCATAGGGACTCTTTTTTACTTTGAGGGATCTTTTGTTCATCGTCCTCACCCTCATTGACTCTTTTTTTATTTTGGAGGGATCTTTTGTTCATTGTCCTCACCCTCAAGGACTCTTGATTTTGGAGGGATCTTTGGGACATCGTGCTCACCTCAAGGGCTCTTCTTGATTTTGGAGGGATCTTTCGGTCATCGTCCTCACCCTCAAGGGCTTTTTTGTTTTTTGAGGGATCTTTTGGTCATCATCCTCACCCTCAAGGACTCTTCTAGATTTTGGAGGGATCATTCGGTCATCGTCCTCACCCTCAAGGACTCTTCTTGTTTTTAGTGTTTGTTAGATCTTGTGAGGCTCTCACTCTCGGGTGAGCCATCTTGTGTTGTGATTGGATCCTGATAGCTGTGGATTTTGTGTAGACCTTGTTAGCCAGAATTATGCCTGTTTGGCTATTAGGTGCCAGCTGCGGCTATGATACTACGTCAACCTGCTTTATTAGTCCGAGCGCTCTTTTCGAGTTTTCACCAACCTCCTTTATTTTTGGGCTCTTCTACCCATGACCTTGTGGTCATGTCCATCCCTTTTCATCTGTTTTTACTCACGATGCTCTTTTGGGGTTTTCACTGTGCCTAGGCTTTTATTTTCATGGAACTCTTTTACTCATGGTTTTGTGATCATGCCCGTCCGTCATTTTTACACATGGAGTTCCCTTCTCTAGGTATACACCATGCCTGTTATTTTCATTCTTTTTTTTCTTTTTTTTTTTGTGAAGGCGTGTTTAAGGTCATGCCTTCGAGACCTGTGCGAAGCCCTTATACGTCATGCGACCAGGACGTACACTACAACTTAAAGTCATATAGCTGGACCATAGTGGAGATGGGCAGCAGTCTGTTGAGGCTATTGAGTGAGTATGGTGGTGGTTTTGACTCACTTTTAGGAGATGGCACGAGGCTGCCTGCTAGGGATGGATGATGTATGGATGGAAGGTGAAAAGTGGTGACCCACTAGCTAACGACGAGTATGGATGGCGGGATGGTTTGCCGTTATGTGAGCATGGGTGAGACTCACTGGGGAATGATGAACGGTAATGGAGGAAGATGGAATTACTGAGGAGGTGCTGAAGGTGATGCACGCACACGGACGAGTCAGTTAAGGAAGACGTGCTTAAAGATGCACGTAAAGGGCGTGTAAACGTGTGTGAGGGTACGTTTAGGGTCATGCCTTCGGGACCCATGCAAAGCAGTTTAACATCATGCAGCCAAGACATGTACTATGGTTTAAGGTCATATAGCTTGGATCGTGGTTATACTGGTTAAAGTCATGCAATTAGAACTATGCAGTTTAAGGTCATGCAACTAGACCTTCCTTACAATTTAAGGTCATATAGTTTGGACCATGGTCGTGCAGTTTAGGGTCATGCAGCACGGACCATTGTGTGGGTCACTGCGTAAGTAAAGCTCTGCGGGGGGATAGAGTGGCTCTGTGAGAAGCGGAATCACTGGGGATTAATGGGGTAAATATGACTCCACGGGCATAATGAGTAATGGCATGCATGTAATTACGCTGAGAATGGCAGACACTGGAGCACAGATGTAACCCCACTGGGTATTGAAGAGATAAAAATGGCCTTAACTCCACTGGGAATAATGGGCTATAATACAGATGTGAATCCTACTAGAGATGAGGAATAGTGGCATGTATGTAGTTCCACTGGGAATGATAGTCCGGAGCACAGGTGTAACCCCACTGGGGATAGTGGTAGAATACATGCGGCGAAGAGGTGCATCCATTTCATACTTTTAAGTCATGGACATGGACTATTTGTTGTACCGTTTAACGTCTTGCTATAGGGACGTGTGTTACAATTTTAAGGTCTTGTAGCTCGGACAATGTCTATGCAGTTTAAAGTCATGCAGCTAGGACCATGCATTTTAAGGTCGTGCAACTAGACATCCACTACAGTTTAAGGTCATGTAGCTTGGACCACAGCTGTGAAATTTAAAGTCATGAAACTATACCTCCGCTACAGTTTAAGGTCTTATAGTTTGGACCATATAATTTAGGGTCGTGCACCTAGACCGTCACTACAGTTTAAGGTCATATAGTTTGAACCATGCAATTTAGGGTCGTTCACCTAGACCGTAACGTGGTAAGGGAATGTGACCCCATGGGGAATAGGGCCGTGACTGAAGACTTGACTCCCTATGGATATGATTGCTGTGGACGCTGAACGATGGTCCAAATGGGAGTGTCATAGCATGTGAACGATGTTAGGTTTTGAATGACGCAAGCGGTGTTAGGCCCTTGATGAAGCGCACGTCTCGTTAGGCCCTTGATGAAGCACACACAGTGTTAGCTTCTAGTGAAGCACACGCGGCGTTAGCTTCTGGTGAAGTGCAGGGTGATAGCTTCTGGTGAAGCGCACAATAATAGATGCTGGTGAAGTACACAGTGATAGCTTCTGGTGAAGCGCAAGGCTATAGCTTCTTTAGTAAAGAACATGGCGCTAAGCCTTAGAAAAGTGCGCGGTGTTAGCATCGCACAGCAGCAGCAACTCGCACTCTGGCCTTGGGCTTGACCCGCCCTGGCTTGGACTTATCGCCATTTGGAGACGAGGACTGGAGTGTCATTTCAACCTTATGGGGGCACTTTGCGTAACCCTTGTTTATAAAAAGGGGATAAAACCCCATTTCACTGTTTGATCCTCGGTAAAAAAGTGAAGAGCGTTTAGAGCGAGAGAGAACTTTCGACAAGAGAAACCCCGACGAGACCCCTTTGCTCAAAGACATGCAAACCAAGCTTCAGCAAGCTTGAGGACATTCACAGGGTGGTTGTGAGAGTATACAGAGAGTGTCAAGACCTTCTGGAGAGGGTAACAGGGGCTTAACAGGGATTCACAGAGACTTTTTTGGTGCAAAACAGTAGTCATTAAATCTATTAGGAGGGAAACAGTGGTGTCATTAAGTTGCGTCACCATTTCAAGTGTGCATGGGGACTTCTTGGTGGACTTCTCGCAGTCTTGCGGTCACCGATAGGGAAGGAGAAGGAATAGTGACTCTGGGGGAACAGACTAGGGGATTCTGGTGACCTTTCAAAAGATCTAGTGATTACTTTTAAAGAGAACAGAGGTGGAACAGTGGTTCTTCTAGCAGCTTTGTAATTTTTTGGCAAGTAGAGGAGTGCGAAGAAGGGAGAAGAAAATCTGCAGGGTCATAGGGGAGCTTCTACAAAGATTCTGGTGAATTCTCGGTATTGTCAGCCATCGAAAAGAACAGGGTCAGAAGGGGGTCCCCGATGGACGGAGAAGTGCTTTTGGCGAGAACAGGAAACACCGGTAGGGGCCTGAAGGATCACAAGCCTATAACGAACAGGGAGGTGAAGGGAAGTGAGACGGCGAATGGTCACCCTCTGCACATGCGGTGATAGACCACATCGCGAGAGTCAGGCGGCGTGCCCAGATTTTGAGGGACGTAGTGTGCTGCACGTGTGACACGTGTGAACAACTTGAGCGCAGCCGATGTTAGAAGCAGACGGCGTTAGCCCACCTTTACCAGCATCAGACAACACTACGTTTTGGTCCTCACATGGTGCTACTGCTTTACTTTGGTAGACAGCGATAGTCCCGCCTTCTGCGCACGACGATAAACTCTTTAATCGTGAGACGATGATAGCCCTGCCTCCTGCCTACGGCGATAACCTCGCCTTCTGTGCACCACGATAGCCTTTATAAGAGCAGTCGACATTACTCCTTAAGTGACCAGCCAGCTATACGCCCTTGCGAACATAGCCGGCGCTATGCCTTAACGTTTTGTAGATAGCATTATGTAGCCCCTTAATGACTTGTGCATGGCAATGAAGCCTTTGCTCTAGCTTCATGGCCCAGCCTTCAAGCACCATTCCTCATGTGAAGAACCTCCCATGAGTAGGGGAGATTAGCACTAATGAATTCATCGACGAAAGCTTGGTGTGGGGTGAGTCGTTCCACCTGCCGAGGCGGAGGTGGGGGTTAAAGGAGAGAGGGGCCAAGTAGAAGACACTACCCCAGAAGAGAAGACTACCATGGTACGCCATGAGATGGTAGCTCCAAGCGAGGAGGTCCCCCTTGCACTGACTGAGGCTGTGGTGCCTACAGAGGGTGAAGCTGCAACACCTGAACATGAGAGGGTAGAGCTGAAAGAGGCCACGGGGGGAGATTTGAGCAAAAGGGTTGTTGCTGAGACACCAGGGCAGCCTGAAATTGCCCTTGAATCTGGGGAGCCTGAGGCCTTGGCTACAGCTGGGGATTCTCTTGCTGTAGTTACATCTACTACGCTACCTAGATCCATCCTCAATGGAATGCCTGAAATTATCATGGAGATGCTTCGAGTTGGATTTCGAAAGCTGAAGGAGCTACCCCTGGCCGATCGTGGCAACGTGCATACGCAACTGAAGCAGCTTGCCCTAGGATGTGCACCCGAGGCTGTCCCCTACTTTGATAGTATTGTGAATGAGTTGGAGGGATGGAGGGTAAAAGCTTTGCAGGAGGAAGAGACTGCAGCACGGTTTGGGGGCTCCCTGTTAGAGTCCATGAAAGCCTCATTGGCACACAGCAGTGAACTGGCGGAGGCCCAGCTACAAGAGAGGGAAGCCCCTGTCTCTCATAGGTCCGCCCATGTTAAGGAGGTCGTAACATGCCACATCAGGGTAATGACCTTGAAGGTGAAAATAGCCAAGTTTGCACGAGAACTTGAAAATATGGATAAGGAAGCGGCAGCTTGGAAGGCTGAGGATAGGGAGCTAGACCATAAACATTTTGACCTCGAATACTCCTTAGGAGAAAAGTTGTCCTCAGTGGAGCATAAGGCCGGGCTGGTGGCTGAACTAAGGGGAGACATCCAGCGAGCGAAGGCATCGACTGAAGAGTGCAGGGGAAAGGTCAATGAGATCATTGACCATTTTTTACAGTGCCTTTTTTTTCTTTCTCTTTTATTTATTGTATCTGTACATGTGTACTTCCCCTGTTTTAAGAATGAAATGCCCTTTTCTTCTCTGTGCGAAGTGTGCCTTTACTCTTTTCCTTCTTTTCCATTGCTTCTACCCTTTCACAGTGTGAGACGAAAAAGAATAGCCCACTCATTGCTCTATCTTATGACAGCTTTCTGTGGCTTCAATGACCTCGAATTGGGGAGCAGTTGCTTCCTCTCCCCTTAGTGTTTGATTATATAGGGGCTCATAATTCATGGTTCTCATGATTTGGTGGGCCCGATCGCTGTAAATACTCCAATATGGGGGAGCTTTGGCTTCGCTACGGGGTTAATTTCTCTTGAGCTCATCATAGCTCTTGGTCTTAGGGACGAATGCCTTTATGTGCATTGAAGAACCACTGTTGGAAGATATTTTTCATCATCCTGGGGCCCCCACTCAATAAAAGCCTAGCAAACAGTGGAAATTCCAACAATTTCATAATAGCCTAAGAGCTAGCCAAGATGATCATAAGGTCTCTCAAAATTCTCCTGCTAAGTTTCATCACATTCTGATATGTCCAAGGCAGTACAAACTAAGAAACAGTTCCGGCAAAATCGGCCTCTAGCACCCTGAAATGGACCTTATAACTATAAATACATTTTTGATGTCTCAATTTGCAATGGGACCACCACCATTGGATCTACCACAGTTGAAAATCCCCAGAGGTCAAATTTTAGCTTGAACGGACACTACAGGAAGAAGTTACAAGCAAAAGCGTGAAATAAGAGGAGCCACATGCTATTCCCGTGCGGCCACTCTGTAACTCTACACCATTGAAGGGACAGTCACGAGTAGTTACTTTCAACACTTATATCTCACTCGTCTCATGTTGGATCGTGCTCAAATTTGGTGCACATGTTCGTCGCATTAAGACGAGCTATTCGATATGTGGCACGCCCTGTGATGATACCCGAGCACAAAGAAAAGCTACAGAGAAGTTGTTGATCCGTGAAGAAAGTGCAGGAAATTTAGTAGCATTGTGCCTTACTCCAGTGGATAGACCACGACGATCGCAAGCCCGATTGACGTGAGAATAATTTCATCGTGTGCGTAAGGTCTCGAGCCATCTTTGACTGAAACCCCAAACATGATGAACGGTCGGATTCCGCACACAAAGCCGACGAAGACACTGCAAATTCCGTCATCCGAATTTCATATTCCAGTCAAAATTCCAAGGTTGAAAAAGCTTTGTTCGGACATGGAATCAAGCTGCGTTTGTTACCCCGCGATCGTAATGGCATGCTCAGTGTACTCCAATGAAGAAATCACCCAAAAAAAATCAAGGAACGAGCACACAATCAATCTGAAGTTTCAAGATTCATTCGAATTTCAAGTCACATGATCATGCACTAAAAACATGATCCAAGGCCCGAAGTTGGTATCTTTGTTCAACTGGGCAACAGAACAACCCCGGATCATCAACACAGAGACTGTTCTAAAATTTCGTAAATTGTTAGGAAGGGGCAAATCTATCATTTTGCACCCTATTTTCTAATTTTTTTTACTTCAATTTAATCTTAATTTTTAGCAAATAGGGTTTCTTTTGATCGTCCACCCATGTTTTGGGCAAATTCTATATATACGTACCATCATTGTACGCAGAAAAGGACTTAATCCCTCACAAAAGAGAGTTTTTACTTAATACAGTTTCTCTTTCTTACCATTGTTGGGTCACGTTTGGAGAGAGAGAGACCAAGGTGTGAGAAACTTTTGATCAGTACCCCTAAGCCTGAGGTAGATCTTCTCTCTCTTCCTTTTCTTTTCTTCTCTTTCTTTTTCTTCTTCTTCTTTCTCGTCCTCTCTTTCTTCTTCCTCTTCTCCGTCTGAGTTCCTCACGGAGGCCATGTGTGGTAGTGGCAGTTCTGTGCATGCCTCTCTTGTGGTCTCACAGGTCGTGCATGGTGATGGCAGTGCCATGCGCGGGTCTTCTTCCCTTATTGTTCGCTTGTCTCTCTCTCCCAGTGAGGCCTGCAGACAGTGTTGCTGATCGTTGTCCGTAGACGTCGCTTCAACATCTTAGTGAAGAGCCCAGACGGTGAAACTCGTTGCCGCCCTCAAGGGTCTTCCGCTGTTGTGCACCTACCATAGACGGCGATACCTATCTACGCTCGGTAGAGGCCTCGGCAACACCTATAGCAATCCGTGGGCTTTCTCTACGGACTCGGTTCCCATTGTCTTCCGTGAGCTTCCTCCGTGGATTCGATGCTCATTGTCGTCCCCCTTGCATCCCACGCCTGTCACCATGCACCTCATGAGAATTATCACCGTGCACTTCGCAAATGGCTATCGTCATGCGCTCCATGAAAGCCTATCGTCGTGACACTGCTACTTCGTAGTCATGAGTGGCAACGCTTAAGCCCATCAGAACCCTATCCCCTCCACCATCTCAGTCTCTTCCTTTTCGCTCTCTTTCCGTCTCCTCATTCTTTTATCCCCTTACTTGATTGAGGGTAGACTTAGCCTAGCGCCACCATATCGGTCTCGGTTTTGAGAATCATGCCCATCTTGCTATCACTCCGAGTTGGTAGCTTTCCAGTCGTCATGCTAGTCTCGCCCCTTTATCAAGTTTTCTTCTCCTTCCTCTCTTTATTGGAAGCCTTTCGTTTCATCACTCCCTCATATAAGCATGCGATGCCCTAAGACAAGGGTGGGTCTCTTAGACCTAGTTGTCTCGCCAATTAACCATAGAAGTGTTGTGCAGAAAACAAGAGGATTGCAAGTCAAGGGAGGCGATTCCAAAGCAACTAAAACAACTGGGGGGCTTTCTTCGTGATCTAAGAGGGTGTCCACACGAGCCAGCCCGAGTAAGTCCTGAACCCACCTTAAATTTCTCTCTCATCGATTGGTATACATGCCCTTGCTCCTAAGCAAGGTTCTGAGAGAGCGATCTCAAATCTCGGGTTAGCTAAAAACTTGAGATACGTGCCACCAGATCATCAAGATCCGGAAGGTGATATCGAGGCATCTAACCAGCTTTGTGACTCCACTGGGGGATTACTACCCCTTAGTCGGTTCACTCATGTTTGACCAGTATCCTCTTTTACTTTCTGCATTAACTTTTAAGGCACCGGGGTTGTTTAACCCTTTCATCCAAGTCGGGGACTTCCTTAACCTCGCACTCGTGATTGTCCTAAGGAAGCGAACTACTGATGCTTCCTTCCTAACTCTCCTTTTGAGTCAAGACTTACGGTCCAGCTCCTAGGTTCTTGCCTAGGTTAGCACGAGAGGGGACTTAAAAGTCCCTGACTCCCCGCTTCCTCTTGGTGGACCCTCCACCAAGGCCCCTTGCATCGGTGGCACGTCTGCCACCGCAGACAGCATGCACTCTGCTATTGGCAAGTCTCTTGTTGGTCATATTGCTGGGGCACACCGAAAGGCTGCCCTAACCACTTTCACGGGAGGCAAGCAAGTTGTCGTCCCTCCTGAGGTTCACCGCAAGGTAACCCCTTATACTCTTTCACCTCTCTGAACCTCTAGACTTAGAGGTTCAGCACACCACGGTGGAGACCATGCAGCCTCCACCTCTTGCACACACCCATGGGCTCGTGGTCCATCCACTCGAGGCAACCCACGTTGCCTTGAGCTCTCATCAAGGGTTAGGCCTTCTTGGGTCGCACCCTGCGTGCACCATGCATTCGCTTTCCATAGCTTCGGGCAGCGCTAGCTCTATGCCACCTCGAGCACATGAGGGTCGACTGCTTCGTCCTCCCTCATAGCACACACATCCCCACTCTGTGAGAGATGAACTTCTGCCTCGTCCCTCACAAACACAAGCTCGTGGGTCTCAACCTCCCAAGGTCAAACTAATTGACCAAGCTCGGGATGACCCCCAAGTCACCCAGACAGCTAACCCTAAAGGTGCATATGCACCGCTTTTACAGGTTCCTCCCCGGTCCAGGCTCATGCGGTGTCATGAACAAGTTACTTCCTCTGTCGCTCTCCCAACACCAGCCAAGTACCTAGTACTCAAAGGTCTTCCCTAAGATTACCATATTGAACCAGCCTTAGGTTAGCCATGCACATGGGCCGCACAAAAAAACTCAAGGCAATGGCCTGATGTCAGACACAAGCCTCCAGCCTCCAAGGCAGAAACTCAGGTTGCCTTCTGTCGTTGGACCCCACTCTTTGTTCCAACTCATAGATATGGCCCTTACATGTTCAAAGAAGGCGAGATAGTCCAGGTCTCAGGCTTGGTTCTGGAATGAGGTCCACAGCCGTCTCAGGGTTAAGAAAAAGAGAGGTCTTCAGATCTTGATCAAAGGAGCCTCCAAGGCAATCGAGGTCACCACCCTTGATGACCTCCTACGTCGTAACCCCTTTTTCCCTCTCAAAACTCCAAAACCTGAGCAAGTTCAAGAGTATTGCTGAGTCGTCACTGCCCAGAAGCCACAATCCCAAGACTGTCGAGAACTGGTCCTCACAAGATCGACATAGGCTCAAATCCAGTCGGGGCAAGCTGAGCCCCTGCAGATTGACTTGCCACCCATGACTCGCCAACCCTGGCAGTCCTCTCCTCCTCCTTGCTGTGACCCCCCGGAAGAGACAGTCAGCGTCATAGTGATCAATGACCCTGACGAAGCCCAAGGAAACATGAGACCAGACCCTCTGCAGGCCCTCTTCGAGGCGATGCTCCAACAGGGCCTTGTCACTCCCAAGCCTGCCAAGCAGTCTAAGCAGCTTGCGCATGGCACGAAAAAATGCTGGTGCCCTTATCACCAAGTATGGGGTCACGAGCTAAATGAGTTCTCAGTATTTGAAGCTATAGTCGCTGAGAAAGTCCAGCAAGGCCACATCCTTTGTGTCGTCCTCCAGGAACACTTTCAAGCCGTCACTCCCGTTTAAGAGGTGGCCATACTACAAGCCCTTCATGAGCATGCACCCTTTGGAACCCTCGACCTCTCAGCCCTGGGAAGTCTACCATGGGCGAAGTAGGCTCAAATCCTTGAAGTGTGAAGCTGACCATCAAGCTAGGACAACTCACCAGCCAGAGAGGGCGATCCAAAATGAGATGGCGAGTGCTTAGATCAGCCCGCCCAAGGAATCGTCTTCCTCAGCCTCCAGTCGAGGAAGAATTTCTCAGGCCTCTTCCCCCACTTCCGACCTTGCAGGACTTCGTCTCAGGCACAACTCGCCTCCTCCTTTTGTCCAATCAGGCGGACATCCCCAAGCCACCAACAGCTCACGATTCCTCCAATATGGGTGACAACACTAAAAGAACCCCACAATGGTCAAGCCTAAGGCGAAACATACCCCCCACACAGGTCCAATTTTGGTGACGACGTAAAAAGCTACCCGAAACGTTCCTCCTTCCTCTTCTATTCTCTCCACAGGTGCAGCTCGATGGTGCCAAGACTTCGAGGCTCTAAGCACAGAGTTCGGAGGCACCAACCTCACCCAGTTACAGCAAGAGCGCCTCAGAGATATGTTGGCCCTGGCAGCTGGATTCTCGACAGCAGCCGACGCCTTGTCAACCTGAGCCAAAACCGAGTCATCTTCAGGTTCCCTTTCCAAAGAGGCCTTCCACATGGTACAGATCTTTGAAGAACCCGCTAGCACGGAGCAAATGGGTCTAAGATGGGGAAAGAAGCTATAGCCCACACCTCAAAAGCTCAAGGCCCTCAAGTTTCCTAATCCGCTTTCCCTTAAACCTCAACCCCAAACCTCTACATTCCTAATACAAGTCCCTATCACTTCCCCATCAACCCAGATCACACCGACCGAGCAACAAAGTTAACCAGTGTCACATACCAAACAACCAAAGTCTATTCTTAAGACTACCCTACAACCTACACCAGTGACTGGATTAGAAACACATAAGACTAATGAAGATAAAGTGAAGTACGATGTAATTGGGCACTTGAGAAATCTTCCAGCCCTTCTACGTATCTATGATGCCCTCTTGCTGTCTCGAGATTATCGTATGGCCCTGGTGCAAGCTCTTTCTAACCTAGAGGTATATGAGACCGAAGTGGAGCCCATTGAGGTTGATCCAGCCATCTTAAGTGGGTGCTTGGCAATATCTTTTTTCGAAGATTACCTTCAGTTGGGGGGTAAATTTCACAATCACCCCCTCTTTGTGAATGGTGAAATCCACGCCTGCCCTATCAACCGGATCATGCTGGATGGAGGGTCAGCAGTCATCCCAAGGAGGATCCTCACCCGATTGGGATTAAGGTCTGACGACCTCACTCCTACTCACATCACCGTACAAGGTTTCAACCAATCAGGAGAGTAGCTAGCTGGCACAGTGTGCCTTCGTCTCAAGATCAGTGACCTCAATGATTACGCTCTGTTCCACGTAATCGACACGGATACCTCTTACAGCATCCTACTTGGTCGTCCTTAGCTTCACGATCAGGGGGTGATTCCTTCCATGATCCACCAATGCTTCAAATACAGCCAAGACGGGAGACAGCACACGGTCTATGCTGAGAAAAGTCTGTTTCCTATAGCTGAGCTTCACTACGTCAACGCCAAGTACTATTTCATAGACCTTAGAGCATCAAAAAAGTCAAAAGATGACGATCGAAATCCTGTGAGAGGGACGGGACCCTCATCCCTTGATGACGTTGAAGACCTGGGGTGAATGATCACAGACATGTTCAAAGAAGAGGAAAGACAGGGCAAGATCCTACCTTGGACTCCATTCCACCCGAGTATACCTTGACACCTCTCTGAGGTCATGGTATCCGCTCCAGAAAATGAAGCTTCCCCCTCTACTTCTAAGTCACCTGAACAAAACGACGAGCTAGAAGCAACTCCCGAGCCTGAGGAGGCTCTAGATGTAGACCTTCCAGTACCGAGGGTCACCTACACACCTGACCAGTGAAAGGCCCTGCATGACCCCATCGCTCTTCTAGAAGTATAACTGTCATACCAACCATCAAGGAAGGTGCTCCAAATTCCATCCTCCTTGAACAAGGGGATCATCAGCAGCCAAAAGAAGGTCTTACACTTCTCAGGGGTTGTCGAAGATGTACAGGCAAGTAAGAGTCATCCTTCTGGCTCTCAGGAACAAGACCCCATATTATAGTTGAGAAGAGAGGTTCATAACCTTCAGAGTCAATTAGAGTTCATACGCATCGCTTTAAAGCACTTAAACGGGTTTGTCCTTGAGACTAAGACTTATGACGAGCTCAAAACCAATGCACCTTGAATCGAAGCTAAAGTTCCCCCAGACTGGAGCATTTATAACGAATAGGCTCACCAAATCATGAGAACCATGAATTATGAGCCCCTGTCCAATCAAACACTATTTTTTTGGTCTTTTCGCCCAGTAATTACGAGTGAGTAATTGGTCCACGCGGTGCCCTGCAATTCTTCCTCCCTCCCTGATGTGCATAGCCCCCCTTCCCCTTCTTGGTGAGTGAGCCCACCCTTGTAAGGAGGTGGAACTAGATATGAAACAACTAGATCCGGTCTCAATCTGCAACTAGCGTATCTCAAACTATTCTATGGAAAAGCCTTTGCCTGGAACTAGATCTGCTTCATGTTAGGCCCTTGGTGGTGGTGGTCCGTATCAACGGATGATCGATAAAAAAAATGGGTACTAGAAAAAGAGATTGATGCTCTTACTTACGATGCAACAGGCTCTGTTACTTCATCGACGACTGGATCGAGATCGAGATCGACAGCACAGCTGTTGTAGCATCAAGGTCTACGAAGGCTTGGCTTTCGAGAACGAGAAGCTTGAACAACTAGGCTTATCATAACTAGATGTCTGGCTCATGCTGGCTTTGCCTGCTGTGGTGATATAGTAGCCCTCGAGAAGGCATTTGTGGACCTGGTCCTTCCTCGCTAGTCTTTCTTACTTAGGTGTTATTCTAGGCGTTTCTTCAATGGATGGATCATGTACTACTACCAGGCTAATACTGATGTCGCTAGTGGTGTCGTTGGATCGTGGCTCCCACCCGAGCGAGATAGAGGTGTCTCGGGCAACTGAATCTAAGCCAATGATTGGGGAAACATCTCTCACTAGTGTCTGGTGATCCGTACCGAATCTCGCACTAATCGCATACTCGTGCAGACGAACATGGTGTCCCCGCTCAGTTGTCTACGCCTAATAGATTTCTCGTACTCACCAATCTTAATAATGGCGGAGGCACCTCCATATTCTGAGGCATCAACCTAATATCAAGTACGATACCACCCCTAGATGGACTAGATAAATAGCATAGGGTCACCTGGTGGAAGATGGGGCTCAGAATTCCTGGAAGCCGTGGGAAGCAATCACTAGTGTGAAATGATTTGGAAGGAGGCAGGGCTAGGCAACCAATCTTCGTACTCGGCATGTGATGTGCTCTACGGTTCCACCCCGATGGCTGTAATAACAGATAATGGCTCACGGGGAATCTCGGTCAACCAGGCGTACATAAAACTCCCCGCAAATTGCATGATGAAGGGCAGGGTTGGGCATGAAAAAGCCAGAAGAAAAAACCTATTCGGTTGGTGAATCTCCCTTCCTCGGCATTCAATCGATGCATGATCCATAGTGGAAGCATGATCCATGGTGGAGCCCTCGCCATAAGTTGTTCGGTCGGAAGCATCCGAAGTGGAACCTCTTCTTCTCGTACCAACTTTCCAATTAAGAGGGAGAGGTTACCCCCCCCCCCCCCCCCCCCACCACCCCGAACTACCTAATTCACTTAGACTTCGATTCAATCCCCACCTGGCTAATGAACGTGAAAAAGATGAACTTTAAGCATCGCCTATCCACAACCAAGACTATCTATTGCCCAAATAGAGGAGTCTATTATGGATAGATACTCCTAATTTTCCTTATGCATATTCTTCCCTCGATTCGACATTGGTTCAGAGGAAAAGGATGAATGAGGGGATTCTTTGTAGAAGGTCAAACTAGAAAGTGACCTACTAGAGAGAGGGTCTGGGACAGGTTATTTGATATTTGAGGCAAAGCCACTCGACCTTATGAAGGGAGAGGGTTTGTCGACAGTCTTTCCCCCTCTCCCAGTGATTCTTGCTCATGCTAGTTCCACCTTCTCTCCATCCCACCTCTACATGAATAGCTTGAACCCTCGGGTTGGGTGGCAATCCCTCCATTCTGTCCCCTTACCCATGAGGAACAAAGAACGACAGTAGGGGAGTCAGTTGGTGAGTCGATTGAAAGAACTATTAGAGGAGTAGGGAAGAGTCATTTGATTGCCATCAAGATCAGCCTTTCAATCCTTTCTCCTCTCATCCTTCCTCGGAATAAGAGATGTCCCGCCAGGGAAACACCTTCAAGTAGAATAACTATTAATGCTTGAATCTATGGCTCAAAGTGAATGAGGAATGATTGAACTTCTACTATTTGGCTATCGAGACTCGACCGAATACATCGCTACTGCTGGCTGCCAGGACTTGAGTAGCAACGGTTGCTTCTTCTCGACCGCTGGCCGCCCCTGAAATTCGTTGGTTTGTTCGCCCAGGCCGTGAACCATCAATCAAAACAAGGCAAGTCGTTCATTTAGTGGACCCGACTGGATATGGATTGGAGTCATAACGACAAGACGGAGGTGAAACAAGTACGATTGAAGCATCTATATATAATAGGAGTTGGTAAAGGGAGGTGAATCGCTTGAAGTTCATCCATCTGGCATTGGATGCGTCTGTATCAAATGGGGGGACAGTCAACCATACATGGGCGAGTTAGCCTCCGATTAGCCTCCAGTCTAGATAACTCTTTCTAGCCGCCTTTCTCGTTAGCGAGTCCGTAGCCAGCTGGATACATAGCTCATTTCTTCCCCTCGGTTCCACGTTGCTAGCCCGGCCGAGGAAGGCAGTTCATTCAATGCTTAGCCCTGTTCACTCACTTTCATTTGGTCGATATATAACCAAAGCCCAGAAATGGGACTGGGAAATGAATAGTGGTCTTGATCCTCAGGTTGTGCCTTTCAATTTGCTCCGTATAGTTCCGTTGCACAAAACGGATCCCTATCCTTTGCTCCAAAAGACCAGGAGTTAGTTTAAAAGTATTGACCTTAGACCGAGATCCAACATGGGAATTGGGTTCCTATCTATACGGATAATGACTGTCACTATCAAAGTCTAAAAAAGAAAGTGCTTTTGATTGCTTTTTTCTTGTTGTTCGATCCGAGGATAAGCACAGAGCCCATCTCACCCCTACCCCACAGCAGGTTTGTTAACTCCATTCCTCAGTCCTATTTCTTTCCCTCCTTCTCGTTTCTAAGTAGGCACGATCGGATCCATACTATATCGAGTTTGAGTCTTTCTCACGCCACCTCTGAAGTGAAACAATCATTCGTCAAGGAAAAAGAAGCGGGGATACCAACCCCAAAAATAGAATTGCAGCCAAGGTAAAAAGATGGTAATCGACTCAAATAAAAATTAGGGCGGTTACAAACCTCGAAGAAGAAGCCTTCGCACTGGATGAAGTTTTTTCCCTCATCACTTGACATTTACCAAGAGGCGAGCCAACCAACGAAGAGCTGGTTTACGGAGCTTACACATCAAGGGCGAAGGAGGCTGGGGCATCAAGTAGGATTTCCTTCAACAAGAAAGGATTGCTACTATGAGTGATCCCGCATGATTGAGAGGATCAACGGACCGATTGATTGACCGTGCTCACTAATCGACCATGAGAGAGCAGATGCAGCATAGTTCAAGTCGCCGCTGTGAACGGACAGTTACATCATTATGTAACCGCTCGTTGTCCCCTATTTCATTAAGAAGAAAGGGGCAGAGAAGGTCAAGCTCTTCCATTGCTTGCCATTTATGCCATGTTCATTTGTTGTATGATCAATAGGGAAGGGGGGAGTCCATTCTAGTTCGAGCCGCTCTTCCTTACCTTCATCTAATTAACCGTCGTGACCGCCCTCAATGTATCAAGTCCTAATCGTCCAACACTTTCTTTAGTTTCGTGAGATTTTCTATTCCGGGGAGCGGACAAGGAATGAAAATCTACCATGATGGGCCCCCTTAGATCTATTTCCTCCGGTGCAACGAGGAAATTGACTTAACCTTTCTTATTATAGGGTCAGGCCTGACGGGAATAAGATTCTACGACTAGCATTTCATTGATTTTCAAACCATTTAGAAACTTGGATTTGATCGACTAATCCCTTTGCAATGAATGAAGAGTCAAATGCTTTGGCAATTCCTTGGGATGAATTGATAGATAGAAAGACTTATTATTAGTATAAGTTAGCTAACGTGGTTTATCAGGGGAAGTGAACATAGCCCCCCTATGATGTCTTCTGCATGGATGGAGTATACTTGATTGGCTTTATTCGCTTGGTTGGCTCGGAAGGCTCAGGGGAGGATTCGAAGAACAAATAGCAACTTAAACTCCTGCCTTTACTTATGTTGCTAGGTGAACTGCTAGTGCCTTTTGAAACGACTGCTTTTGGTAGGGTGGTGCTTCAACTCGATCAATTGAATTATATGAAACTCAAAGTGATGCTTCCGCTGATGGGATGCTGAAACAGGATCAAAGAAAAACTGCCTTTGATTCTTCATCATCCCATACAGAGTCATTCATAACATTTTGTAGTTATATGATAGGAAATGCTCGTTGCTTGTATCGAACTCTTTGGAGAAGGGGCTTTACCCTCCTACCTCTAAAGTCGTCTACTAACTTAACTCGCCCCGCCACATGAGTATGGGGAACTCTAGAGAAGTCCTCGGTCTTCCCGTCTAAAAACCTAAGCCATAATGGAAACTAGAAAAATTGGAGCTCTCTGTGCCGCCCTGACGAATCATCCATTTCAAAATCGTAATTATTAGCAAATAACATGGGTGTTTTGTATTGTATCGAACCTCCCCACATGATAGCGATCCAACTAAAGATTTTTATTCATGTGGGGACAACTATGATCATTAAAGAAAAAGAAGTCATCTCGGTATTGGATTCGCTCTTCTGCAGCTATGATAGTCTACCGCTCAAACCGGATGGTAAACTACTTGGTTTTGGAAGATATGGCACAAAACGTTGTAGAGCTGTTCCTCTTTCATACCGAGCCATTGAAGCAACGCGTCGAACTACAATCAGACAATCCCATTGGTGGAAGAGGAGGCCACTTTTTCAGCAATGGAACAGGGGGCAAGGGGAGTGTGGCGGCCGGCCCCATGCACAAACAAAAGCGTAACAAACGAAAAGAGGGTTGGGTGGACGGGCGAACATGATGAAAATCCGCAGCTCATAAGAAGAAAGTTGTTTCTTCCTATTCAAGGACAACAGCCGTTTCACCAGAATGGTTGGGAGTCGTGAGTGCAATCTCATCCCAAATAGCGTCTTAAGGTAATATAATATGCACTGATAGATAATGTTGACGAAGTTCATTGAAATCTTGTTAAAGTTTTAACAGCCTGGCTATAAAGAGGCTGAAAATGGTCCCTATTGTAGTAAAAGAATACAAGAAATCCCAAGTAGTTTCTTGGTTTGGTCCAATAGAAACAATAATTCAAGAGAGAACAAGAAACGATAAAACTACTTGTTTCAGGTAGCCAGCTTCGTAGCAAATGCGGGATACCTTCACTGAGACCAAACCCAGACACTGGACGTTGACCAGAACGGAGTCCTATTACCAAACTAAAGATAGCACTAATATTGGATACCAAATAATCAGACCTTCAAAGATCTTATATGATATTTCAGTAATTTCTTAGTGGATATGTTGATGGATACATTCGCCGCTTAGTGTGGTTGTAGTATCAGAGTCTGGGGCTTGACAGACACATGTCTGCAATAGCCAAGGACTAACGGGAAGGGGTACATAATAGAATGGTTATCGAAATCCTCTTAAGCTTTCACAGTTTGAGTAAAGTCCAGGCCAGCAGTCTCTCTATTCCTGATGATCAGGCTTGGCAAGCTAATCTGCAACTCAAGCAAGGCTACTCTTGTGACTCAAGTTAGTCAAGATACCTTATCCAGTCAAGCTCTTCGAAGCTCGATATTCCTTCAATTCATGCTGATCAACGGGATCTCGCAACTTAAGCAACCTATTCTAGCAAGCTAATCACGCAATCCAGCTTCTCCAACAAATCCAAGAATGTTCTCTAATCCTGCTTGCTACCCTTGCAAATCTAATGCAGGACGTCCCTAATCAACCAGATCCAGCTACACAACGTAATCGACGTTTGCTGCGTCAAACCTTCAATGAATGGGAATTCAAATTCGACGGCATCTAACTACCTAAACCTAAGACGGATATGTGAGTAGAGACTTCTCTCTGCTGCTGTAGATGCTAGGATACTATGATTGTCTGCTTCAGATTACCACACGGCGTCCAGTCGCCAAAACACACGAACATACTATACAAAGAAAGAGAGGCAATAGCTGACGTTTCAAATGAGATTACCCCTCCGATTTTTCACCCGCTGAGCTAACGTCACGATGTAAGTAATTAAGTCATAGTTTGAAAGAGTAGGTTAAGTCAAAGAATCTGTCAGTTAGTAAATTAGGGGACCCCACCTCACTAACGTTAACGGAATGTCTACTAAAAGCTCTGATTCGAAAAGCCTTGTGGAGGCCTACAAACAATGCTTAGGTTGCATGCAATATCTTTGAATCTGCTTCGATATAGGTCGAGTAGTTTTTTAGGTAAAAAGAGAAGAAAATAGCAGCGAGATGGAAATGGTTTGAAGTTCAATAAAGGGCCGCGGAGTCATAAGCAATAGAAATAGAAGCCTTCCAAATCCAACATATATAAGCTCTAATAAATATAGATAACTAGAATTTCAAGGGACGAGAAATCCTGCCTGGAGATGGCCAAAACAGAGCTTTGGAGGGGCTATCCTGCTTACTGTAACTGTAAATTGTATTCCCTTCCCCTTTTCGGAGTAGGACACACATCAAAAGTAGAAATAGCATAAAGAGCAGAAAGAAGGAAGAGAAAGGAGGTGTGGTCAACAGCATCCTTGCGCTTTCTGTTTGCGCAGTAGTATCGGTATAGTTCGATAGAAAGAAAGCTCACATTCTTTATTAAATTAAAATGTTGGAAGGAAGGAGAGTTTCAGAAAGATTCGCGAATGTAGGAGTCAGAAAATAGGTTATGGTTATAGGGGCCAGCTTTAGGTTAGACCATCTATGAAGAGGTTTCGTGTCAAGCTGCTATAATTAGTGAGAAATCATTTATGAACAGAGCCGGGCACGAAAAGAAAAAGCAATTTTCTTTATGCGTGTGGGTATAGTTATGCAAGGCTAACACACAGTTGTTGCCGCGCTACGGTCCACTTGGTGCATCCACAACTACACGTTGATATATGATAACAAAGACTACGAATGCATTCTTCAAATTGAATTATTACGCTGACCGTTAAGAGAAAGAAAAGGCCAAACACAACATGATCTTCTTAACTTAAGGGGACAATGGTCAATCTGGTTCAGGGGTTGATTTAAGGTAAGGGTTCAATGCCCGATTCTGGGACTAAGCTTGTTTGCAGCCAGGCTTCCGGGAATGCATATGCTTTAGGGAAGGTGGCAAACATAGACCAAGCTATGGTAGACTTTTCTCTAATTTAGCAGAGAAGCTACTCCGCAATGTATAAGACATGTCTTTAGAAGAGCTTGATCGCTTTGAAGTCACAGCCGTTAGAATTTACCGAGCCTTGGAGGAGTTGCAGCTTGATAGTCGTCCTCTGAAAGAAGCTTTAGAGACAGTGTTCCAACCTGCTATAGCTCTTCGTGCTATTGAAACTTCTCCCAAGATGCAAGCACTGCTGGAAGCGCACACAGCCGTAGAACGATCTCTCAAGCAGGTTGTGGAGGTTCGAGCTCGCCATGCTAGACTTTCTTGAAGCAATAGAAAGCCATATGACCCAAACCCTGGCCATGATGGATAGGTTGGGTGTTTTTTATATTAGGAGCTCGAGTCTGTGAAGACTCTCTTAGCCAAATTAGAATACAAGGCCACTACTTTATTTACAAGCCGATATTTCCAAGACTGAGGACACGATGAAGACTCCCGAGCAAACTGATAAGACCACCAAAGAAGAAATTGTTGCAACAAAGGCGGAGCTCCAGGCCGCAGAAGCTAGATTCACCGGACTTGGAGCTGCAGATGAGAACATCGGCTACTGTTGAAGAACTGCGCCAGCTTCAGAATGCCAAAAGAGAGCTTTCAAGCTGGACTCAATGATCTGTTGTCATTGATTTTGTTTATTTGGAGGCTTTTTGTATATATGAATTTCCATCTTTTTGTGAATTGGCCTTTATTTCTTTGGAATGGAAAAAAATTTCTCATTTGAGCTTCTGTTGCCATTTTTTTTGCTCATTTCATGTTGCAAACCCTTGAAAAATTAACAAGCTGCAGCAACTAGGAAACCATTCCTTAGGGAAAATGTAGTTTGGTGGGGTGCTTTGACCTCAGGAACATACATTTGCCTTTTGATCTCGCTAGAAGATTGTTCCATCGTCGGCCAAGCTTTAGAGTAAAGGAGCTTATGTTCGTTTGAGGAATATGCAAGAGTATATGTTTCATCGTTGACAAAGCAAGCCTATGATTGCCGATGAAGAACCATCTGCTTGCCTGGTGGGACAAAAGAGCCTAGGCTGGTGAGACTTACTTCACTTTGGTAAAGTAACATTACATCTGATGCTGCTTAATAGGGCTCATTAAGTTTTAGCCCGGCAGGACTTTTGCTGCACCAATCATCGAGAAGATGGTCAGACTCATCACTTGAGAATTTTTCCACAGGGATTCGGTCCAAGAAGAGACAATGTGTTGTATGTCTACCTCAGTGACAACTGGGCCTGGATCTCCCGTCTTGTTTTTGGCTTTGCTTCTCTCTTTACCTTTGTCTATTAAGGTTGAGATCTGCGCCATTTGGTTCATTTTCGACTCATGTAATGACATAAGGGATTTACTTTTGGGTTGAGTACAGTGTGCTTTTGCTTTAGTCCTTGCCTTTTCTTTTCTCCTCAACGGAAAGGTCTTGAGGCCTCGCTCCCTTCCCTTTTTCCATGAGGGAAACCAAGTCGTTAGTGGAATAATAGCCTCGTGGATCAATCATTCAGTACTGGATGGATACCCTTTGCCTCTAGTAGGAGTAGGATTAAATCAAACAAGCCCACCTTGACGCTTGGGTTTCAATGCCGCTGGAATCCGCGTCAAGGCAAGTTGTCGAGGATCGGGCTTCCACATGGAGTTGAGGTTCGATAAACCGATCTAACCTTTCTTATAAGTTGTTGACAAGCCATTATCGTATTGATGAAGCGTGAGATACACGCATTTAGCATGATTGGTCACAGGCAACACGCTCCTTGCTCCCCCGCTTACGTCCGTTCCTTGCCAACCCACCCACGACCCTTTCTTAATAACCTAAACCTACCGGAACAATCTGAATTTCCTTAATCCTTGTCGAGAATCCGTACGAAACTCTACTCCTGTTGAGAATACTGGAGGGAAATCCCCCTTGGTTGGTTCTATTGATTTAACAATAGAGGGTTCTCTATTGGAAGGGAAAGCAAATTGGAGGTGTGGTGATGCTTATCGGAATAAAAAAAGGTACGATAGCGGGCCCATGGACATTGTTGACATAAAACAGACCTATGTCCATAAAAACCAACGTTTGGTACCCCGTAGCGTGAGGGAGGGGGATTTCTCATCGACTAAAGGATATCTTTTCACACATTTTCTTTCTTGGTCATACAAAGCATAAAAACGATCCCACTTTAAGGGACCGATCATTCACTTTAGGGGACCGAGGCAAGCGGACAAGGATATGACTAGGCTCAGGTAATTTCCTTTTATCCTAAGATATGGAAGGAGTGTGATGCCTAATGGAATCTATGGAGGATGCGATACGCCGGGGGTTATTGCTTGGATAGGTTGTTCACGCTTCGTTCCGGATAGCTCTAGGCTCTCGGGTCGTTCGTTCTGTCTTGGCTAAGTCTCTTGATCCTATCATTAGGTCAAGCCCTTGGTCAGACGCTCAGGTTAGTCCTTCCCTTACCTTGGTCCGCTCAGGCTTTTCATAGGCAAGTTCACAAGGAGAAAGATTTGTGGTTCATTACGGCGGTGCGGTGATGTTCAAAGTAGTTCCAAGCTCGTAGTGCCGGGCAGACTCATTGTTTGGTTGTAAGCCTTGCGATGGATTATTTGTGGTAAGTCAGTTTGTGTCGTTATACAGTGCAGAACATGATGCGATTGGTTGTTTGTTCCGTCTCTATGTTCGGGTAATATGTTGCCCTGGCAGACGAATAGTTTGTTCTGTCTTTATGTCTTCCTCCCCTACCAAAGCTTTGATTCCCTTTCCTTTCTACGGATACATTACATGGAAAGCCTTCTAAGGGGATGTTGGGCAAGTTGAAGCTTCCCCTTCTTTTTCTTTGTCTCAGACGCATGGAAGACTTTACTTCTTGCTATCAGTGAAAAGAGTTGACCTATGATTTATTTCCTTCCCATCTTTAGTCCAAGGAAATATGGACAGTGTTGAGATCTTACAGCCCATGTTAGGTGTTGCTGCATTCTGGGATTATGCCTTTTACCACTGCTGAGCAGTGTAGGGAAGGCAGGCATTGATGCTTGTGCACTAGAGTTGCCGCGCGATAACCAGCACAATAGCTTCTTTTCGCGCTATGAATTTGCTTGCTTCCTCTCTGTGAGAATATTCCTCTACTGCTGTGTAGCTGTGTGGATTGAGGTTTAAGACCTTCCGTTCCAAGTATAGGGATTTATGAGAGATAAGCGTAGACTTCTAACCCTCTGTTGCAACCCCAGGGAAGGACTGGCTTCTTAGCTATCACTTCTTCAACCAAGGGCATGTTTGGCTAGTTGTTCTGTAGTAATTACATTACTGCTTTCTTGAAAGATTTCTTGCTCCGGTGTAGATTGGTTTTTTGCTTGGTTGGGTTGTTTCAAATTCTGATTCCTACTTCTACTGACTCTTATGACAATCCTGACAAGCCAACAAAGAGACCAGTTCCTATTCTTTTCAATAGACGAGTGAGGTTCCTGCCTGAGATTGATTTGTTGGATCGTTATTTCAGCTCTAAGCTCGCGTATTGTATCCGGGCTCACTCTTTCCGCTCGCACCGTTAGTTAAGTGATCCACTTACTCGCCTTATTGAAAACTTCTTGTCGTTGTTGAAAGCGAAACTAACAAAAGAAACTTGTTCCGGGGAAGGGCACGGCGGTGAGTTGCTTTAGAGAAAAAGTCCCTTTTGTTCCGGTAGCAAGCGCTTGGCACTCGTGATAGTAAGTTTTGGTTAGCGGGTGCAGTCAGGCACCGTAGACAAAATGACCGTTGTTGCATAAGTCAAGCAATTGATTAAGTATGTTTTCTATGCGATAAGCACTTTCCCAAAGAGAGTTACTGTTCCGTTAGCAGTAGCAGGCGCAGGTTCTGTTAAAAATCTCCTGCAAAAATACTCGAGAGATCTTTGTCGGTGGTCGTAGTAAACTCGTTCTTCTGGTAGTAGTAAGCAGTTCCATTCCCTCGACTCGTAGACTCCTTGTGTTGTGTGCGCAGGTCAGGTGGTTGAGAATCAAATCCTTCTCACTCTGGTTACGACATTAGATTCAATTCAATCTGTCTTTTCTTCTCTTGCTGAGCGTGATAGGTTGGTTAATAATGAATTTGCGCCTAAACTAGGACCTCTGAATCTACCCCCCCCCCCCCCCCCCCCCCCCCTCCCCCTCTATCCAGTTTGGGGAAGTCGCTTTCCGCTTTGAACCGCTTTTAAGTGACATAGTCCACTACACTTGCTTATAAAGGGAGTCACTCTTGTTGTAAGGTTATTTGTTGCTCTTTCATTGTTCTATTTAGTTCCTTCGAAACCTTGACACGTTGTGCAAGCTCAATTGGCTTTGAACTTTGTTCGGTTTTTTCGGGTAGGCCAAAGAGAAGGACCGATGGTTAATTGCAAAAGGGGAGGGAAATCAAAGCGAAAAGCACTTTCAAGCAAGCGAAGCCTCACTCAATTCCTTCTTTCAAGCTTAAAGTATAAGTCAGTTAGCGGTCGTACTAGAAGGTTCTTTCGGGGAGGCGTGCAGTTCTTCATGAAGTTCGTTCCGTTTAGCAAGTCTATCTAGATCCACAGCAAGTGCTGTGAGAAAGGAAAGGGCAGCTAAGCCCATTAAGGAGCAATGGAAGAGAGAATCGCTTCTGCTTTCGAGTCACAGGCAAGTCCAGCTGTCATAGATCAAACTCTAGGGCAAGTGACTTCTATTTATGGTCGTAGAAAAACTCCTGCTTCCGTTAGTCAAGTTCTGTAAGCGAGTAGTTTTGTTCCATAAGGAAAGTTCTGTAAGTTCATCACCGATAGGTGTCGCCCTTCTCAGGTAGGGCTAGTGTTATATCTAAGGTGAGCGATGGCGAACTAAGACTAACTTGCTTTCTGCTTTCTATTTGGTTAGAGGGGAAATCGACAAGATTAATATCGGAGGGTCAGAGAAAATAGTAGCTTACTATTCCTGGTAGCTTTGAACTTCTAAGAGCTACACTCGAAAAAGGCTTCGTCACTCTTTATAACTTTCACTAAAACCGTAGGGGCTTGGAAGAAAGAATTGAGAGTCAGAACAAATGGCTAGTTCCAAAAGCAAGATCGGTATGCAGTTGAAGTTTATAACATGAAAGAGAATATATTAGAAGAAATCAATAAAGTATTCAATTTGACAAGGGGTTGAAATTGGACATCGCTTCAAAAGAGCAAATGTGTCACTGAAGTGAATAAGAAATTCCTTTCATTCATTCTGGAAAATAAGACAGATGAAAGACAGACTTTAACAAAGGCTTATAACCAGATCTACAAATGAAGAGCTGGTTATTGCTCTTATGACTGTTTAATCAAGGATCTTATTCAGAAATATTTTCAAGAAGGAGAATAATGACACGTGAGACTTCCTTCAGGTTTAATTTGAAAAGTGATCTAAAAACGAAAGCACGAGATCCACCAGCAAGTTGATTCTCCCATTTCAAAGAAGGACAATGTACCCAAAGACTTTTATTTTAGATCAAACAAACCTTAGGTTTTCCGTTTGTCGAGTAAAAGGACTGACCCCGAATGTAATCACGTAGGATGAACCGGGTAATCAAAAATCATGATCATTGGTATAAAGCTGGATGTAATTAATCCTGAAGTGCTGGTTAGAGTCCAGTTCGTGAGTTGGCAAGGATAAAATCAGAAGATCTTGAGTTTCACTCCTACCATCTTCGTTTGGTCATCCGTTTGAACGGTGTACTCTTTGTCATTTATTCAAAGGGCTTATTATTTATAACTCGTTTTGTACCGATCGTGAATGACATTTTTGGAACTAATGACTTAATCAAGTCAAAATTGACGTTTGTAGCGTTCTTCATGACTCCCTCTAGGTCTAGAGTCCACGTTTTCTAAATTTGCATGATGACGTGCTTGCATTCCAACTCCCTAAGGGTGAAGAGCTACGTTCTTCATTATCATGTTCTAGTTTCCCTCAAGGTATAGAATCATTGCGTTCTGGAGATGAAGTTGCAAGAAGTACAGAGTCGATATTCTAGAAGGTTTTTGGACATGTGCACGAGGAGAACAAATGGAAGTGTCGAAAGTTAGTTATATGCACATGGGGATATGGGACGCGTGTCTATGTCTAGTTCTCCTTGGACAGGAATCAACTAAATATTCTTTCAGTCTCCCGCCTGACACAGTTTGACAAGTGGTGATACCTGATTGACTCCAAATCTATAGTTGTAGAAATAATATCAAGAGAACAAGTATGCAGGAAAAGAAAAATAGACCTATCAGAAATGAGACTGCGACTACTATTGTCTTCTTGGGGGGAAACTGAGCTCGAAAGAGCGCACGAGAATAGTTTGATTCTCTCCCTCGATCAGGAGACCTCATATGCTGCTTTGCTGATCTCATTCGACTGATGGTGCAACGCTTCAAGGTCATTCTTTGAACTTACAACGTAGGGGGTCGGTTTGGCCCTGTAAAAGCAAACTTTCATTTGATTTCAAATGCGCCAACCTTAAGTTTGCCTGTTTCGTTATACTTTTGAAAGGCTAGAAGGTCCCCCCCTTTTTTGGTTAAAGCCACCCATAGGGGGTGGGGGGTTTGGCAAGGACCCCTACCCGTTTATTGAATGAAAGTCAAATAAATTACAACCTAGAAGGGGGGGACATAAAGCCTTACCTTTAACTGAAAATTTAATTACATAGAATGACATTCAGACAAAGGGGTCGATGACACATTACAATCTCAAGTTAAAAACACCTGCTTTATCTAAAAACAAGATGGCCTTAGCCTTACATGTGAGCTCAGCTGCGCGGTAAAAAACTCTATTGCATTCCGTGTCACAGCCTTGATTTGCGAAACAATCTTTTTCTAATTATTCTCCTGTACGTGTGATTAATGGACATGGTCATCTGACTTGATTGACCTTGCATTTTCCTCCACCAATACCAAACCGACCAGGGGGGGGAGAGGATGGAATGGGGGTGAAAGGGGATAAGCCCCTTTCTATTTACTTTGCCTCCTTACATTGCATGTGGGAGGAGTTTGATCACTATCAGGACTACAAGCCAGTGTGTCCAACATATGGAGCAAACTAGTTGAATTTGGTTGAGAGAACTCGCATTTTTTAGTTCTTAGCTGGATGAAATCAAGACTACGAGCAGGCAAGGATAGTAATATTGAGTGTCTTGGTAAGGATCATCTTCCCTCATTGAATTAAGTATACTCCTACAAATAGAGTGAAGAGAGCTATATTGGCATTGAAAGTGCCATGCTCCAAAACCAAGGAAGTGAGAGGTTTGCCCTTGCCTCGATGTCTCAAAAAGGCAGTCAAGGGGGTAGCAAAATGATAGGCAAAGGGAGTATCTTGACAAAAGATAAAGACAAGTTGAAGTGTGAACATTGTGGTTGCTCTCTTCATACAAAGGAGACTTGTAGGGAGCCTTTTACCTCGACCTTCAAAGTTTCAAAATTCTATGAAATCTAGTAGTCGTCATGGCCTACCTGCAGCCCATAGAGTCTCCTCATCAGGTTCAGCCTCTACTGGTACTTTCACACCCCAGCCTCTGCCTCATTCTAGGGAGTTGGTTACAATCTCCAAAGAAGAGCTTGAGAGTATCCAGCATCTAATGGCTCAGCTTGAGGGTCCTACCACTACCTCCACCTCCACATTTGCTCACTCAGGTACCTCTGAATCAGCCTACAATGCCTCTTTCACTTCCTCCAGCCCATTTTGGATCATTGATTCAGGAGCTACTGATCATATGAATGGTATGTCATCCATGTTTTCATTCTGGTAGAGACAAAGTTAGGATTGCTGATGGATCCCTTTCTTCTGTATCGGGAAAAGGCACTGTTACTGTTAATGTCTCTCCATCTATTTCATTAGAACCTGTTCTTCATGTTCCTAACGCGACTAACCTTCTTTCTGTCAGTAGTATCACTAAAAGCATGAATTGTAGTGTCACTTTCTTTCCCTACTCATTGTGTCTTTCAAGACTTGGAGACGAGGAGGATGGTTGGCAGTGGTCGTGAGGATTGTGGTCTCTACCTTCTGGATATGTCGACTTCCTTAGTTCCCCAAGCACATCAGTCTAGTGGTAGTAGTATAAGTAACAAATGGTTAACGCGTTGGCGTAACCGATTGGGTCATCCATCCTTTCAAATGTTAAGGCGATTGCTTCCTGCTTTATTTGAGTCTGCTTCTAATTTTGAATTGAAATGTGAAACTTGCGAGTTTGCAAAACATTGTAGAAATTCATATCCTTAAAGTGGTAATAGAAGTAGTACTCCTTTTGCTATTGTCCATTCTGATGTTTGGGGACTGGCTACCACTATATCTTTGTTTGGACATCTATATTTTGTTATTTTTGTTGATGACAAAACAAAAGAAGAACAAGGAAAGAGTATGGTCAAAGAGAGAATAGAAAGGCCTAAATAAATATCATAAAATGAGGTGGTTCTTCTTGATTGAGATTGAAATGAGAAGGACTTTCTAGGTGGTACCCTCTACCCCCTATGACGGAGAAGTTCTTTCCTCTTCTCTTCCTATTGTAGGTTATTTAAACATGAGTTATCTGTACATAAATTGGATTGTTTAGCTAGCATTATTCATAATAGCAGGATGACTTACCTTACTTACCTTAGGGTTTGATTGCTCCCCGCACCGCTTCATTCAATTGCTCTATCATAAAGAAAGGGAGGGGATCGAGTCAAAGGAAGGAATTGATTAACAAGGTTTCTCTAGCGTAGGCTTGCTCTAACTCAAAGCACTCACTTCGCTCGGCTCGGCTCTGGCTCTTTAGGCTCGTTACAGTAACGACTGAACTCGTTGGGGTTTTGCTCGTTGCCAGCCACTGCTAGGGTCATCGAGAGCTAGAGAAATAGATGTTGCAGCAGACCGCTGACGGATCGAAGGAGAAATGTTGTTTACCCTGGATGAGTCTGCTTAGCAATCAAACAAAGGTCCCATCTTGCTGAAGACCAGCCCTATTCTTTAATTCAATATGTAGTAGACGAAGAAATGAAAGGGATGAGTGAAACGCCAACCAAGTCACCCAAGCTATTCGATTTTTTGATCCCCATCCTTTTTTTAAGTGCAGTGTCCTTAAGGGACCTTTGGTGCATTGGTCCTAATGCAATGTGCTTGGGGGATCAATTGGCTAGTCAAAGGCTATTTGTGAGCTTTTTTGCAGTGCAGGGATATGTTAGCTTTGATGCTAAGGGTGGGTCGGCTCCCTCCGCCTCCTGGGGATAAAGAGTTACAGGTGTCCAACCGAATGAATGGAATTTTGTCCTCGAATCCAAGGGCCACATCCAGAGCTTGAAACAGTTGATCTCGATCTGATCTCATGTGGTGGGACTTTCCATTGACTTCCTCAAGAAAGAAAGGGTGCCCCTCCCATCTTGTCGTCACAGGAAGAGCACTCCCCAGAATAAAATGGCATTGGACCCAAGAGAAGGGCTTTCTCATTCGAATCCTAAGCATTTTTCGACTCGCAAAATCCACTTTCTTCAATTGCCGCATGCCGTTGAATGAATCAAAATATACGAGTTTTCGGTAAGCAATTACTCCCATAGGTTCTTATGATGCCCAGATTCATCGTTGAACAAAAGAGAGCTCAAGTCGCCCACCCAGCCCTTCTCCTGTTCCACAAGCCCTTCATCCCTTTCTGAGCCCTTGTCCTTCCTACTCTACCCCAACTGTGCACAGTGCAGGCGTACGGTCACGTCGAAGTCGATTTGATAGCGACCTAACCTAGTGGAAAGAGAAAGACATGGATCGAGAGATTATGCCTCGACAGCAAAGAGCAACGACTTATTTCTTGCCACACCAAAGTGAGCTTTTCGTCCCTGAAGAAGCTCGGGCAGGGATAAAAGACCCATTAAATAGGCGTTATCACTGAGTCACTGAATAGAAAAGGTTAGGCGTTTTCTCCAAGGACTTAGGGAGCAGAGCGTTCAATTCAAGGACTACGGGATAGCTATGAGCTTAGCGACCAGGGAGCGTTTAGGGGAAGGACTTAGTACCAGGTAGCTCGGGGAGCATCTAATCCAAGGTTCTTTCTCTTTTGGCGTGAAGGACTTTGAGTTCAGGCTTGTTCCCAACGAAGACTTACCATAGTCACTATGTTCCCTTTCTCGGATTCCTATGTGGAGGAAGGGAAGGTTTTCAATCACTTAGTGAGGGAAGGGGAACCGAGGCCCCGTTACCACGATATGGAGGATGGGATGGGAGAGAAAGCCATTGATTGACACATATGGAGCATGGGATGGGACAGAAGTCATTGCGACTGGCAGAATAAGAGGCGAATGATAACAAGACGTTTGTTTAGGACCCAAATCGTCGAGCGCCATTCACTCCTTCTGAATGAATGCAAGAGGGTCGGTGACTCTTCTTTCTTCATGAATGAAAGAAAAGGTTAGACCTTCGCTTTGGGGAAGGGCGGAGCGAAGCCTTAAGATCCATCTTATGATGGCTCCCTTCTTCCTTGTCTAGGGCAAAGCATTGGCTTAGTTAGTGCCTCTCTCTCTGTATTGGCCTCAACTCTCTTATGCTGATTTATTGCATAGCAATGTCACTCGGGGAATCATATGACCAATGGAGTAGAAGCATTCAGATCCTACCTATTGCACCACCTAAACCGACTTGTCGGATCCTATTGCATGCACCTATGATGGCCCACTGCTAACTGACCAAGAAGTTACGATTTCGTTCGGCAAGGTCAAAGATTGGCGACCAACTCGTTGGAGTCAGTCCCTTTCTAAGGGAGGGCCAAAAGGAGTCCCCATAGAAGTTAGGTATAACGTTCAACTGGGCGGCTTTCTTCATCGCTACGAGTCATGTTCAGTTCCGTGCATGGCCATAGTAACTAACCTACAGGAGCTGTAAAGAATCATAGTAACCACCTAGGATCATCATAGGCGCTCCTATCTCTTACAATGGACTTAGAGGACAACCAAGCCCCTGGATTCCCCATCATTGGTAGTTCCATTTCGGTGTAATAGTTAGACCAACAGGAGCCGGGCGGTCTACTATTAAAGTAACACGGACTTTGTACTAATACTAAAAGAAACGTAATACCTTGAGTAGCTCAGTTCAGTAGAATTCACTTGCTTATTTAAGTAAGGACCTTTCGTTGGGCCCCTTCGTGAGCCCCTTGATGAGTAAGCTCAGCTCTTCGACCCAGCAAGTTGGCTTGCTTATGGTAGGAGGTTGGTAGCCTTCAACCAAGTTTGAGTGGTGAGCTCAGCTCTCCCTTACTGCTGCTGCTGCTTGAGTAAGCTCTCTCCTCCTAAGCCAGGCTAGTACGTCAGAGCAATGGCCGGCCCTGCTTAGGCGGTCATGAGCACCCGAGCTATCGATAGCTTAGTGCGTTAGGGCACAACACATTGAACAGTACCTGCGGTTGTTTATGCTCCCAGGAACCTACCCTACTGCATCTTTAGGTAGGGGCAGGCTGCTGTTTGAAGGTCATGGACCTGATGAGTCGACCAATTCCTCTACCCTATCAATGGTAGGAAGGTCACACTCTTGTTTAAGAGGGCTTTTTGCTGCCCTCTAAAGCGATTTGCTGTTGCTACGCACTCAATGTTTTAGAGTGTTTCACATAAAAGCACAAGTTTGAGAAGCGTGCGATACGATGCAAGAACCAAGCAACGGAAGAGCGCACTAGCGTGAAAGTTGTTCCACGGTAGCGCATACGTTTTCTTGCTGGGTAAAAAAGCAAACCAACGAATGCAAGTAAGAAAACAGATGCGCGGCGTTAGCGGCGAGTTTGCGCCCTTGCTTCTTGCAAGAAAACAGATGTTCTAGCGACGCGTTTTGCGCCCTTGCTTCTTTTCGAGGTGTAGTTTGCTAGCTTTTTGCTCTTGCAATGCCCTCTAAACGAGTGAGAAGATGTCTTCATAGCTTCACATGTGGATGCAATGAGCAAGCTACCACTGGCTTTGCTCTTTGCTTGCCTTGCCACTACTAGGGCGAAGCAAGAAACCTATTGCTATATAGCCATAGGGTAATCTAAGATGGCTTCCTGCGCTTATGAAAGAGGGCGCTTGGCTGGTTCAGTTTGGCCCTTCGCTCATGCTTGGAAGCAACCCCCTCTTATATAAACAAAGGGGAAGCTTAGGATATAGACAACTAGGAAGCATATGACCGACTAGAAATGGCTTCGCCTTTTGATATAGATATAAGGACTGCTCTCCTTTCATCAAATAATGGTACGATCAAACAATAAGGGTCCATTGAAAACTCGGCTACAAGGAAGAAAACCACAAATGGGAAAAAGGGTAGACGCCCCTCCCTTAGATGATAATGTAAAAGATTCACTTGGATGGAATCAGATCTGCATCTGGAAAGGCTACGTTCGAGAAAATCAAAGTAGACCCTGGGCTATAGACAAAGAAAGACTTCATGGAATAACGCACTCAGACATAAAGGGCTACTTCACGATAACATATGAATTGAAATTAATGCGACGGGCAAAAAACGACTCGTCAATCAGTCCCACAGCCTAGTCCTCCAAGGGATGCGAAGAATCTAGAAAACCACTCTCGAACCATCACACGGATTCCGACCCAACTGCCCTTGGTAAGAACAGGCACAAAAACGATTCTATGCGCAGACGTTCAACCTCTATCGATAGAAGCATTCTAATCCGCCTGCCTATTTAGAGAGGAACGATTCCCTCGTCTGAGAATCGCCACTCACGCACGAAACGGAAAGAACCTAACCTAAAAAAAAATGCAGAAGTGAGTGTACCCCAAGGCTCTCCTCTCTCCTCCTTGTTTAGCCAACACCATCTTACACTGTTGGGCAAAGCAAAAAATCAGATGAATAGAAGGAGATCAGAAAGATACACGGATGACTTTACTAAAAGCTAATAGGTAGGTCAGATGTTTCCATGAGCAGTAAGCAGCAGATATCCCCTTTATTGCTTGGGAAAGCCAAAGGCCCTATGGGTGTGTTCATTCTTTCAAGGGGCAGCCTGATTTGTTCGGTAGATCAGGTCGAGGTGGTTTTCGTTTACCAGCGCATAGGTTCAGTTCCTATGACTGAGTCTTTCTGGCCCCTGTGAACATCTTTTCTTAATGTATTAAAGAGGGCCTCTCTAATCGGTGAAAAGTTGCGGGTGTCCACTCACTTCGGCAATTCCTGGCTCAGCTCCGATAAAGCAATTCCGAGAGGAGTCGGGATAAGGGCACAGGTTTGGACCAGGAGAACGTGTGATGCTGGATCAGGGTTTGGTGAACCAACCAGTCTCTCCTCTAGTCGAAGTATCGGGCCCCTTTTTCGTTGCCTGGCTTACACCTTCGAAATACCCAAATAAGGGGATCTATTTCCCTCAACTCCCCCCAATCTTCACTTTACGCCATGCCGACTCTCCATCATGGAATTGGACCAAGGGGAATCTCCATAGGAACTAGTCCCTATGATTTTGCACGTAGGAGATCGAGACACAGCCCAAGGGCGGGCTATGGGGAAAGATTTAGATCGATTGCCCCTTAGATAGACTACTACATAGAGGGTCTCTACAACTTCTATTCATTTCTGTCGTTCCTTCCCATCATTATATCAATATCGCAACCAATGAGGTCGGCCAATTTAACATCTTGATAATACCGATCCGATGGTTGACGAAAATCACATATATCGATAGTTGTCCGGTCGTACAGGAATAATAAGATTCCCGAGGGAAATGCACCTAAGATCAAATATTTCGAGCCGGCTTCCGTGGAAAATTTAAACTCTCTTTTTGATGCTACGATCACATAAAAACATAATCATTGAGGCTCAATAGCTAAATACATGGAAATTAAATCCTGAGCCGGGATCGTAAAGAGCGTACTGTGAGTAGGAAGTGGAATTGATACAATGAATTTAGAAGCATCAAACCTCTCTTGTCCGAAAGAATCGAAACACATAGAAATAGTACCAGCCGTACTTAAGAATGGAAGAATTTGACAGAAATATGTCAAATTGTCCCTCCTAAAAGGATTATTCCGAAAAAAATGGGCAAGAGTTAGGAGAGGTGTGCCAACGGTGAGCAGAAGCATGGTTATTAGATACCGAAGGAACCCCAGCCAGGACCACATGTGCAAGTTTCCCTGCATGTGGCTCGTCCGTGATAACTTCTTCGGATTTGCATGAACTAATGGACCGATCACAAAGTGGGATGCTCCCTCTCGCATGAGCGAACCTTTTTGTAACTGGTGAGAAATGGGTGCCACTACCCCAGCCCAGATCCTGCCAGTCTTTCTCATGTCCCTTCCAAAAGAGTGAGAGAGACCCCTACTATTTTTTAATTGATTTTTGTGAGAAAGATTGCCGCAAAGAGAGAAGCAGAAAAGTCCCTTAGTGGGGAGGAGAGAGAGTGTATGAGTGAATGAGTGAGAGAGACCCTTGCTACTTTTTATTAATTGATTTTTGTGAGAGAGACTGATGCAAAGAGAGAAAGAGAAATCCCCTGACAGGGAGAAGAGAGAGACAAACTCCATGACAAGGGGAGACACAAAGAAGCCACCTCGAGGGGAGAGAGAGAGCGAGCTAGAGAGCATACCTTTCGAGTGGTTGGATCATTGGGGAGAGAGAGACCGATAAGAGAGAGATAGAGAGAGGGTGGGGTGTGGGAGACAGAACTAGGGCAAATGGGGGCAAGGGGTTTATTAATAGCGAGAGATAGAGAGATAAAGAGAGAGGGTGGGTGTGGGCAGTTTTAAGAGAGAGAGAATAACGTACCACATTAAATAGGAGGCGAGGGTACTAACAATGTACAATAGGCATTAAATGGGGAAAATTTTGAAACAAGTTGATCCATCTATGTAAAAAGTCATGTACGATCAGGCTGTTGGGTGTGCCCATGTTCTATAAGCCCATGGAGTATTGGATCTTATATATATATATATATGTATGTGTGTGTGTGTGTGTATCTGTGTGTGTGTATGTGTGTATATCGATGTCTCGATTTTGTATCGGTTTTTTGGGTTGGCATACTAGATACTCACTTCTTGTATTAAATACGACACGTGTTGGCGTCCATAATAGAATGGGGTAATGAGGAAGGGGATAAGTTAAACCATGGGTTGGGCCACTTGCAAGGTTATTGGGGGAGAGAAGTAGCTTGTGTAAAATCTGTTAGGAAGGCAAAGTTATTGGGTTAAATGAGGTTTGGATTTGAGGAAGGGATTTAAAAAAGGAGGACTACAACGCATGGGGTTTGATAAAAAGTGGTGGGGAAAGGTTAGAAGATGTGGGTTAGTTCATGGTAGCAGAATCCTGGTCAGTGTAAGAGGCTTGAGCAAGCGTTGCTTCCTACTTATTTCGAGTTTGTTCTTAGTCTTGAAAGAACCTAACGAGCTTTCGTAGAAGTTTATGATGAAGTTCTTGTGAACTTGCATCACGTGGCTCAACCAGGCTCCAGTCACTCTTTCCAAAGCAATGGCTCAGTTGTGGAATAGTTGAATGACTGAGTGGCTTTGGCCCATGCATCTTGGAGGGAGAGGAGGCAATCCATGCATAACCCACAACTCAAACTTCAATGAGGAAGTTTTTGTCATGGTGATTTTCCTGGATTACTTATATTGGAGTGACCCCTTGGTATTTCCAATGTCTTCGATCCTTGCTAGTTGGCTCGAGGGTTTGTCTAATCCATATAGATGTGATCATGAGCATTGTATTGACCATCAAGTGAATGCTTACATGTAGTTATGACTAGCTAAACTATTTCCGCTTTATATCATTGATCTTAGAGTACGATCTTAGGAGAAATATCCCAAGGGGATTTGAGAAAAGGTTCTTAGGGCATGAGGATGATAAGCCGCCATAAGTAGCAAGGCAGTATTAGAGCATGAGGATGTCAATCTTACGCGCTAAGAAATTGAATTTGAAAAAATGTTTATGAAATACAAAATGTCAAATATTGATGGTTGTTGGGGTCACATTGTTGGGGTTATGTGGCCATTTAAATACATTATGAGAGCATGTAAAATTATGACTATCATGATGTGATAGCTCCAATGGGAGCGTGGTCCGGATTGACTATGTGGTGTGGTCTGGATGGACTCTGTGGCGTGGTCTAGATGGACTCTGTAGCATGGTCCAGGGTGGACTAAGAGGCAATAGAAATGCCAAAACTCACTTGAGCTTTAACTAGTTATTGCGTAAGGTGGTGTCTAAAACTCATAGCCTTGGGCATTTGAGTACAACCGATAAGAGTTTCGATGTGGAGTTATCCTTTTATGAGGTCGGAGTTGGGCAAGGGGACATAATGTGACCCATGTGTGTGATGGTTGGTTGGAGATGAAAATGGCCAAAATCCTCATCATTACCATCACATATCATGTACACTACATACATGTCGGAGAAGCGGCCTTTGGACAAGGCTGTGTGTTATACATATGTGCCAGAGAGATGACTCCCTACAACAGTGGACTATGTTGGAAGGACCCATGAAGTATAATGTTGGAATGGGGCCTAGACTTATCTTTAGGGAGGGACATATAACCATGGACTAGGATTGTGTCTCCTTCATTTATTGGCTTATTTTAATAGTTCAATCATGAACCCTTGTGAAAGGCTGTAGGTCATGAGAACTATTTGGTCAGTTTGAGAAGGTGTAGTGATATGTGGTTTCTAGAATGGATCAAGTCCTTAGTATACTTGTTATATTTCTAACTTTATAAATCCAATTCCTATGAAATCTTATTGAGTATGTTTAAGTATGTTTTAACTATATTTTAAATAACCAAAATAAATTTTTAGACCTCTGGGTATTTTATATTATTTGAAAAATAATTTTTAAATAAGGAAAAATTAATTTTCAAGATTCATTTTAATCATAGAGGGAACTAAAATATTTAATGGCTTTATAAAATTTATTTTAATATCCTAAAATGTTGTTTATTATGTTGGTGTCCCATTGGTATCTTTTGGGTCCACGACATGTGGGGGCATCCACAAGGGCCTCACATGAGTGGGGCGCCCACTTTTCTATTTTGGTGGCTTGTAGAAGAAGCCATGCACTTTGTTTTCTATTTTGGTGGCTTGTAGAAGAAGCCATGCACTTTGTTTGAAATGTATGGAAAGTGTTTTGCAGAGATTTTGATTGATTTAAAATGTGAAAGTGTAAGATAATAATTGAAATTGATTTGCATAAAGATAGTATTTTCTCTACCACAATATTTGATGGAAATAAATTTATGGAAATTGAAGGATAACAATTTCACCTCATTTCTTTTAGTTGTGATGGTTGATCTAAGTAATAAATAGATGAGATCTCTTCACCCGACAAGTCTCCAAGATCAAAGGCCAAGATTGAGTCTAATAATGATGATAAAATCCTAGCTCTAAAACCCTACCATTTATGTTATATATACTCTCTATGAGAAGCCTTATTTTATACACTTTAATTTCATGTCTCTCTTGCTGAACCATAGAGTTGGCACGCCCCTCTCTAATCTCTCTCTCTAATTTAGGGTTTGGGAAGAAAAATAAAGCATAAGGGAGTCGCACAAGAGGTGGTACACGATAGCCCATATGGTTTGAGTTATGCTAATGTATTGGGCCGTGGTCTAGCCTTTTCCCATGTCATGCTCTTTAGTGGTTTTCCCTAGGCTTCCCAAAGTTTTGAGACAAGTTTGGACCTAGATCTCATATGTAATGGTGGAGGAGACCCGATATGGGGTGTCTTAAGTCATTGGGAATAACTTGAGGCAATGTATGTAGTATTGTTTTATTTCATGCTTTCTTGGTTTTATTCCAAGCATTATGTGATTTATCAGATTCATGTTGGGAATGCATTTTATTTTGATAGCAAGTATGTGTGAGTCATTACCATTCTTTGTGTTTTATTAATTCATATATTGTATTTAGACACTGGTAAATGATTTGGATGATGGAAAGAAAGAAAAAGAAAAAAAAGTTTAAATCGGTGTGCACTTGCCCAAGTCAATGGGCAATGGGCTAGGCTTGCCCTCACCCTAGTCTCTATAGGGTTGGCCTGAGTCCAGTTTTGCTTGAAATGATTTGAAGAGGCTTTGGCCATGTGTTGGTCTTAGCATTGTTAGGGTTTGGCTAGGCATGGCGAAATAAGATAAAAAGTACACAAGCACTTCAGATATAGAACTAGGTTGCGTGGCTTGATACTAAAGAAAAAAAAAGCAAATATGTGGGGCCATGCATAAAGAAAAAGAAAAAAAAGAAAAAAGAGTCTAGCTGAGCTAAGCCATAATGAACTGGCCTATCGCAGCCTTGATAAAGCCACCCCGACCCTGTCGTCGGGCTGTGATGACCCTATCGTCGAGCCACATTTTATGGCTTTGGCTCTAATTTTTTTTTAAGGCCCAGCTGACCTGGTTGATGGGCCAAGATTTGCCCAACATCTGTTGAGATCACTGGTTTGCCCAAGACGTCCTGCATGCTAGTCTAAGGTAAAAGTTGACAATGGAAGCATTCTTTTTCGTTATCTGGAGGTAAACATGCAAGTAATATTGGAAATGCATGCATTAAACAATGCTTGAATCCAATCTCTCGCACTTACCAAACATAATTTAAAAAGATTAGGTCACCAAATCTCCAAATTTAACAAACAGACAAAATTTCGTACTCCTCAAAGGTCATCACCATCCATTGGGACAAAAGAACGTTGATCCTGCTCTCTCCACAGCAGTCCATCATTCCAACGATGGTGATGACCTAATCGCTGTACATTTTCCTACATCCTCGTGATACGGCATGGATTATGGATCCTCACTCGTGCGACCCTGCATCTTGGTCTTGGTTCGAGTCAACATTTGGTCACTTAAGCCCAAACCTAGGTTTAAATAGTCTTTCCCCCTGTGCCCTAAAAACCCTAGGCTTCGCTCTCTACTCTCCTGCGTTAAACTCGATGAAAGCTTTTCCTCTCTTTGTGTTTCTGCCTTAAACTCGATGAAAGCTTTCCCCTCTTTGTGTTTCCATTCATCTTCTGCTCAAAACCTTAGATTCTTCTATTGATTCATTTCAATCTATCGATTCTATTATTTCACTTCAATTGTCAGTGACATTAATTCGCAAGGGTGTTTTTGCGTTGTGATCGTTGTCCGTAGGGTTCTTTCCTTCTTCTTAAGGATTTTAGCCATGGATCTTCAGAGTCTGGTTGTTATCCTTCAAGGAGCGCTGAGCCCTAATCCTCATGAAAGAATTCAAGCAGAAGAGAGTCTCAATCAGGTTGGGTTTTGGTTCTGACTCTCTTTGGAAGTTTGATTGAGTTTCCTTATCAGGGCAATCGGGGAATGGGTTTAGGGCTCGGGAAATATGGTTATTGTTTGATGTTAAGTAAGAAGTTAAGTTCATGGGTCATGCTGGCCACGTTTTACTTTTGATTGTATTTGATTATTTTGTTTATTTCATTTTTTCCTGAGAAATGTTAACTTTTATATATATTGAGAGTATAATTTACCATAGATTTTGGATAGAAGGCATCGCATAGGCTGAAATTTGTTTCTTTTGTTATACATTTGTATTGTGACCATTTGAATCAGATTAAGGGTTTTGATTTATTCTCATGTTGTTTTTCTTAACCAATAATGTCACTTCATGTGTTTCGAGCGTTTGGATTGGTTTAGGTGGACTGAACTCTATTGCTTATATTGGATCTAAAGCAATTATCCTATAATTCTAATGTTTTTTGTATAGGAAATCGGTTTTATGTTTTTTTGAAAGTAACGGTTAAAAATAATTTTGAAATGAAGGGATGCTTTAATGTTTTGAAGGTTTTTGTTGTTTTGTCCAAACTCGGAGGGATGATGGGTTTTTTACTTGTTCAATTTCACGAAAGTTTGGGTTGTTTCACTTAAAGTAATTTGTTTTTTGATAATTGAACAAACATGCTAATGACAAAACTCGGTTTTGGAATATTTTCTTCTTATGTCAGTGCTTCTTATGTTATTTTTAAAAAATCAAAGCATGTGTTTGAAAGAATTGTTTCTGAATAATTAATATCTTATTATACGAATTTATTTTTACTGAATTTCAATGCCATTTCCATGAAAATAATTAGGTTCTTGTTGATTGAATATTTGATTGTATGCACTGGATCAAAGAAGTGATCAAAGTGAATCTGGTTTTGTCATGCTCAACTCGAGGATTAGAATGTGATACCTTTGTTTGAATGGTTTCCTTAGGTCGTATATTTTTGATTTGTAGGCATTGATGCCTGTTCTTGAATTTTTTTACCTGGCTTAGTTGTTCTGTATGCATTTCAGTGGTTGCTTAACTAATTCCCAATCCTTCTGATTCAAAACAGCTGAGGACATGGCTACAGTTTTTTGTGATTTTACATATGTTTTAAAAAATTTGACATGGATGCAACACCTGTTTTGAAACAATGGTGCATCATATCCTAATCCTACACCCTGCAGTACATGCTTCAGTTGAACAGAGCTTATCTCTCGTGCTTAACTGCTAAGGCTGAATATGCCCATGTTCGCATACACCTGGACATGCATATATGCATGTATATGCAGCTTCACAGATTGATCAGTTTGGCCACATATATTTATATCTACACACACAGACATATTTGTTACAAATAGTGCAATCTCATCATGTTATGCTGACCGTTGGTTATGGTTAATCATTCCCAACACTCAAACCTTTTTTTTTTTTTGGGGTGGGGGGCTTCATTTAATCTATAAATCATCACTTGATTGGTAGAATAACTCTTGCCCTTTGAATCTCAGTGTAGTAAACAATTTGTGTTCATTGATGTTGGACTTTCTTGTATACCATTTTTAGTCTAACTAGTTAGGATTTGGGAAAAGTGCAAACTTCTCTCGCATGACATTTGTCTTTTCAAAGTCAAATGGTCAAAGTACCTGATGTGTTGGTATTCTTGCAGTTTCAGTACACTCCTCAACATTTGGTGAGGTTATTACAGATTATTGTTGATGGTAGTCGTGACATATCTGTGCGTCAAGTTGCTAGTATTCATTTTAAAAATTTTGTGGGAAAAAACTGGGCGCCTAACGAGCCTGGTATGTTCATAATCTTTCTGATACTTTTATTTCTATGAATGAAAATTTATTTTAAATTGGATACCTTAAAGAGAAGGAGTTTGTTGCAGGTGATCAGCAGAAAATTTCCCAAACGGATAAGAGTATGGTCAGAGAGAATTTGCTTCCGTTTATTGCTCAAGTTCCTCCTTTGCTGAGGTATAATTTCATATGTTTGTTACATATCTAATGGTAGAAGAGTGCTCAAGACGTTTTTGGTGATGTCTTTATGGGGCTGCATTTTCATTGGCTGGGGTACTGTTAATGGTCAATGCTCTATTTTTCCTAGCCTATTTGATTGTTGGAGAACTTCTATTCTCTAGTTAAGAGTATCAGATGTGGTTTTTCTTCCCAAACCTTCTCATGGGCATGTTTTTCTTCATATATCAATAATGGCAGTTACTGCAAGTTACATGTTGAGTGATCTAGAATTTCAATTTTTTTTGTTCTCTGTTGGAACTCAGGTTTCTTTTGGTTGTGTGTACATTCAAATCACTGGTTTATCTGTTAATTCTTCATTGTAGATTTTGTCATTAGCTTCCAACATGTTTATTTCTTGTATTTCTTTCTGTATTTCACTTCTTGTTATCATCCTGAAGATCTGGTATCTCGTTACTATTGATGAGATGTTATTATGGTTGATGAAATATTGATATCTCCAAAACTGCATATTATTCGGTATGGTGGTTTTTTTCCTTTTGTTTTCTGTCTCTTCCAGTTTTGGTTTGATTTGCATTTTTATTATGGTTGATGACAACTTGATTTCTCCAAAACTGCATATTATTCTGTATGGTGTTTTTTTTCCCTTCTGTTTTCTGTCTCTTCCAGTTTTGGTTTGATTTTGATGATTATATTCTATGCATTGGATGGTTACTGTTTGATGTCTATCTACAGGGTTCAATTAGGAGAGTGCCTTAAGACAATAATTCATGCTGATTATCCTGAGCAATGGCCTAACCTCCTCCCCTGGGTGAAGCACAACTTACAGTTACAGGATCAACAAGTTTATGGAGCTTTATTTGTGTTGAGAATTCTTTCACGAAAATATGAGTAAGTATATTTTAGTGGGACTAGATTTAGGGTTCCTCTTCCAAACAAATGATCACAACAGAAAATAAAACAGACTTTACCCATCAAGGGAAAAAAAGAGACTTTTAATACCTTGCATCGTGATGTAATGTCTAATGGCATAGTCTATTTGCATTGCATTCTACTGTTTTTTGCTGTCAAATTGATGTTTTGTTTGATTTTAAGTTAAATATGGGGGAATATTTATGATTTATGCCTTGATTGTTAATGTTTTAAGTTGAAATAATTGGTCCTGATTATTGTCCTGTACTCTGATGGGGTTTCCTGGTCCTGATTACTTATCTGAGTTTCTTATCTTCACATTTCCTTTTTGAAGGTTCAAGTCTGACGAGGAGCGAACTCCTGTTTATCTAATTGTTGAAGAGACATTTCCTCCTTTGCTTATTATATTTTCCAGACTTGTTCAATACGTTAACCCTCCACTGGAAGTTGCAGACTTGCTGAAACTTATATGCAAAATATTCTGGTCATCAATATATGTATGCTTTCTATCCCTGTGTTTCTTACTGATTTTGACCATCATAAAGCTTTATCAGTTTACCATAAGAAAAGAAAACAAAAGCTGCATCGGATTCAACTCATGATTGAAATCTCTTTGGTGGGACTCTTGCAGCTTGAGATTCCTAAGCAATTGTTTGATCCCAATGTCTTTAATGCATGGATGGCACTCTTCTTGAATATATTGGAAAGGCCAGTTCCAATAGAGGGTCAGCCAACTGATCCTGAGCAGAGGAAGTCATGGGGATGGTGGAAAGTAAAGAAATGGACTGTTCACATAATGAATCGTTTGTACACACGGTAAGTGGTGGACAATGTTGTTTGTTGCATTGTTCTTAAATTGTTCTGCTAAATTAATGACTCTCTTATCACATTTTTCATAGGTTTGGTGATTTTAAGCTTTTAAAAGCAGAGAACAAGGCTTTTGCTCAAATGTTTCAGAAACATTATGCTGGTAAAATACTGGAATGCCATTTGAACTTGTTGGATGTTATTCGAAGGGGTGGATATTTACCTGATCGGGTTACGAACCTTGTTCTTCAGTATTTGAGCAGCAGGTTCGTCTTACCTTTGCATGAAGTTTCTATTGGCTGTAGTGTCTGTTTCTTAGTACACAATTTGAATGGATACTGCATTTCTGGATTATGGATTGATAACGAATTATTAGGTCGTAGGTAGTATTTTTGGATGAGATTTTCTTTTACCTTCATCTCAGATAAAACTGTACTTTTATTATTCTTCATTTAAATATTTTGTTTGTCTTTATTTTTTTTTGAGAACTATTTTGGTTGTCTTCATTTAACTGGCTTTTCTCTAATGTAACACTTTTACTAAGCTGTTGTATGTAAAGACATCTTTAGCTCTTTAGGTTTCTCATTTATCGAATTCACAAATTCCATGTGGCCTGCGTCAAAGTACCTTAGGATTATACTTGTTCATTTATTTCACTTGTCTTTAATGGGCTGGTCCTGTGTTATTTCTGCTACCTCACTCAAGATTGAGGTTTTATGGGCCCTAGTAGTCAATACTTAGGAAGTTGGTGCTTAGCTTGTTGATTTTTAGGAAATGATGGTATGCATCATTATGTGCAGTTGATATCATTATGTGCAGTTGATTCTGATTGTGATAAATTTTAGGGAGCCTTAGTGATGTATATAAATTTATAGCAAAGAAGTGTGGCAAAGAAGAAGGATTCAACCATACAAACATCCCAAAGCAATCCAACGGAGGCTTTAAAACAAGAGCGAGAACTTTTCTATGGACAAGTCCTTGAAGGGTGGACGTCTTGTATTTTCTTTCTTCAAAGAAGAATCTCAATTTTGTTCATAAAAAATAAATCTCCACCCCCCAATGGGAGGTCCACTTTATACATAAAAGAATTTATTAAAAATAAGAGAAAATAATAGCCCCCTCTTTAATAGTCCCCTCTTTTCTACTCCTATTTGACTTGAAGTTAACTTAAAATACCTCTTTTTCCTATTATTAAGTAAACGTCAGCTCTAGATCTACAAAATCTAGGAAATTTTCTCCTCTATCTAGTCCATTTATTCTCTATCCAAAGCTTCTTTCTAGGGTTCCATCTGATTTTCATCTCTCTCCTTGTTCTTTTATTCACTTCTCACCCGAAATCCGACAAAACTGGAACCTTCGTTGTTCTCCTATTTGAATAGAAGCCTGAACTTTACTTAAGTTTTATGGGACTACTTTACTTAAGTACATGATAGACTAAACGCATTTTTGCCGTGTCACCTTGTGTGGGTGACTTCGGGCTATCACATCCATGTAATCATTCTCCCCAATAATGCAATATTAACTTTCTCAAAAAAAAAAAAAGTTTTATGAGACTACTCTTTAAGAATTTAAATAATGAACCTAAATATTTTCCTTACTGCCTGTAAAAAATCTACAAAACTAAAAATCTTGTAATAAGTCTTAAAGCTAAAAAAATGCAATCGTTACCCTCCAATATTAATTGTCCATTTAGTTATTCTTGTATTAGACTCATGGTCAGAGAATACTCGTCTTCCAATTTTAAAGTGAAATTGCATACTCATATTTGAGTTTTAGAGTGGAATAAGATACTTATCCTCGAGTTTTGAAGTGAAATAAGGTGAATCTTGTTCTAAACTCACTGTCTTCCTCAATCCAAACATTTTACATTAAATTGGTGCTTTGCAATCAACTGATAAGCATGTAAATGTTTGAGAACACCTTGAGGTAAGTGTCATTCGATGGAGTGATCATGACATATATGCTCGACTCAGCTGGATTTGCCTTGGGTCAGCTGCATAAACGTGCTGAAATTGCCTTTTCAGTCACACAATCTTGTTGGAATTGCCTTGGTTTGGCCCAAGAACAGACCTAGGGAGCATCTTTGAGATGACCATGGGATTTGATGGCTGAACCAGCAATTTCACCTCTTGATTTTTCTTGGAGTCCATCTGTTTCTTCATCGAAGATTGAACATCCACGAAATCTTGTTCCTTATCATAGGTTGCTTTACCCATGAAATCATGCAGTGGTGATTTCAATTGAAGTTCTGATCCTTCTTGTTTTGCACCTTTGACTGGTTCTTCTTCAAAGATCAGATCACCCATGAGATCAAAGTGTTTGTCAAGGGGAATGTCAAAACCCCTTGTTGGATTGTGAATCATCTCCCAACTCAGCATCCCGTTTGCAAATGGGTTGATTAGGTCGTAGTCAATGCAGGACTTGAATTTCTGGTGCCATCTGATCTACATATCTCCATGGCTCTGGATCAATGTTCGCAAAATCGAACCAAAACGGTTAACCAGTTTTGGGGCTGGGAGCGGTTTGAACCGGAACCGGACTAACTGAGGCGTTAACCGTTTTAACTGGTCGAGTAGTTTTTTCTTTCTTTTTTTTAAAAAAAGGTAGAAAACATCCAAAAAAATTAAAAAAAAAATTGAAAAAAAATAGAAAAACTTAGATTAAGTGTATACTATTATATTATATACATTTATCTTACAAAAAAAATTGAAACAACTTTTTATATAAATTAATATTTGAATACTATGAAGATATGCAAGACAATTTAGAATTTGACATTAATTCAATTAATGAAGTTACAAAGTCCAACTAATAATGCTAGTAGTAATGAGAGCGGCGAGGGGGGTCATGATATTGTTGTGTTTCACTATCAAGATTTACAGGGCGAAAAATCTGAGTAAGGCTTGGTCAAGTCTGTAATGCCGCAGTTGTGCCCCCTCGCCAGTCAGGAATATTTCTTGTGGTACGGCCTTGGTCAAAGTCTCCTAGCCTTGTCCAGCCTTCATGCTCTCCCCCACCCTGTTCTGTGTTAGCCCCACCTTGTGGTACCCTCTTGAATATGTATATATATATATATTATATAACCTTAAAGACAATCCTCACAAAAAAAAATATCAATTTTATTTTTCATTCAATAAACCCTAAAATCCCGAAAATCCCTAAAATCCCCAAAATCAACCTCCAAGTTTTTGTTTTTGTTCTAAAATTCATTTATTTATTTTATGCAATCAATAATCTCACACAAATATTGTTTATATATATTCTCATATTCATCACAAAAAGCATATTTTTATAAATATATATATTATATAACATTAAAAACAATCTTCACAAAAAAAATATCAATTTTATTTTTCAATCAATAAACCCTAAATTCCTGAAAATCCCAAAAATCCCCAAAACCCCCAAAATTGACCTCCAAATTTTTGTTTTTGTTCTAAAATTCGTTCATTTATTTTATACAATGAATAATCTCACACAAATATTGTGTATATATATTCTCATATTCATCACAAAATATATTTTTATAAATATATATATTATATAACATTAAAAACAAGAAAACCCTAAATTCCTAAAATCGAGCTCCAAATTTTTTTTTTGCTTTTCAAAAATCGTTCTTTTATTTATTGCAATAAATAATACTAGTTAAATATTGTCTGAAAAATCCTAAAAAAGCTGCAAAATCAAGAAAAAAATTTGAAAAAATTGGATTCGGGCTTACCTTGTCTGCTTCAATCTCAAAATTGATTCAATATTGATGGGTTTATAGAAGATTTGAAGGTATAGTACAATAATTGAGCCAAAAAAAACAAAAAAAGGCAGGAAAAAGCATGAAAAAGGTGCAAAAAATGGCGGATCACGGGTTCTGCCGAAATAACGGGCACTGCTACAAATAACGACCGTTATTTTTTGTGGCGCCGTTATTTTGTTATATCGCCTGATATAACGCCAAATCGAACCGGTTTTGTCAAAAAGTCGCCGGTTCGAGGCCAAATCGGCCGGTTTTTCAGCCGATTTTTTACAAGATGATGTGTTTTTTTACTAGTATACTAAAATCGGACCTAACCGGAATCGCCACCCCACCGATAGTTAGCTATCCGGCCAGTTCTGGTTTCGACCTGCCGGTTTTTCGAACACTGCTCTGGATCATGTCAATATGGGCTTGAGTGTGCCTTCCTCCTCTACCTTATCCTCTGGCTGCAGTGGTGGATCAACAAGCTTGCTCTGATACCACTTTGATGTAGTGAAGTTTAGAGGAAAGAAGAGTATAGAGAAAGGAGGAGAATTTTTTTTTTGATAAATGTTAACTTTTGTATTACTATAAATAGTTGGAGTACAGTTTTGGGTTAATCCGAGAGTACCCTCTAGACGGGACTCTCGGTAAAAAGTAGGTCAACAGACCCTGTACAAAAAATGGCCTTATAAGGTTGCCCCAATACAATAGGTTTACAATGAGTTTACAAAAAAAGGGCTTATAAGGTTACCCTTATACAATGAGATATTCTTCTAAGTGTATCCTATGTTGTCCAGAGCAAAAAAGGAGATGGACCGATCTTCTTCATAGGCCCTAGCCCCATCCTTTGCTAGGAGAGCGGCGAACTCGTTTGACATCATCGAGGTATGCATCCATAAGATGGCCATATGCCTGCAGATGTATGCAATCTCATCTAAAATCGAAGCAAGATACCATGGAGATGTAGATCTCCCGGTTGCCCATGTTATGATGTTATACGCATCACCCTCCACTATTAGGTTTTGCCCCCAAGGTTGATTGAAACTTTTTAGGCCCCTTAGAAGGGCCATTGATTCGACACACTGGGAATCTTGGAAACCAAGATATTCGGAGTAGGTAAAAAGGATATTGCGTTGGTGATCTCTAAAGACATCACTAGCTCTTGCATGGCCGGGGTTCCCCAAAGAACACCCATCGAAGTTAAGTTTAATGGCTCCGTCAGGGGGTGGCTTCCAGTTGCGTGATCTTTTTGCCTTCTGTAGTTGGTGGAATAGTATATTATCCCCTTGACTTAGGAAAGAATTCGCAGAGATACCCTTGAAGAGGTGTCGGTTAGAAGCCCAGAAGGTTACTAAGGATGTAACCTTATGAAAGAGTGTTGGGACTTGGCTAACTTGTCCTTGGAAAATTCTGGCATTTCTTTCTGTTCAGATCACCCAAATGGTTGCTGCCACTGCAGCCTTCCATTGGGTTCTTCCAGCCTTTGGCCATTGAAATTCATAATCTGATGTTATTAGGTCCTTGACCGTCATTGGTGTTACCCAGTGGACACCAAACAGTTGTAGCAATAGACTCTGGAGGCGTGGGCTAGATTACCATGGATGAATAGGTGGGGTTTGGATTTCTCCTCACACAAACACATGATGCATCTGTTGGGGATGGGAATCCCTTTCTTTTGGAGGTGATCAACAGTAAGTGCCTTTTGAGAACCCGCTATCCAGTTGCAGGTCTGCACTTTAGGGGTGTGCTATAGTATGCCAAACCATAGAAAGAGCTGAAGGTGGGTTTAGGGGGGAAGGTGGGAGGTTAGATGAGTTTCTTGTAAAAAGAGGCCACTGAGAAGACCCCTGTAGGGGCAAGAGACCATACCAGCTGGTCCCTCCCTTGTGTAGGGATGAAAGAAAGGTGCAAAGTTGTTGACAGGGAGAAAAAGTGGTTTGTTTCTTCTTCGAAGAAGTTTCTTCTGAATGAGGGGTTCCACACTCTTCGACCTCCTTCCGACACCATTTCCTCCTCTATAGTAGAATCTCTGTTTTCTGCAATGGCGTAAAGGGATGGAAAGAGGTCCCTTAGTGGCGCGTGTCCAAGCCAGAGATCTAACCAGAAGCGCACTCTTGTTTCTTCTCTTGGATGAAGCCTGATGAATTTTTTGAACAATGCGAGGGAGGAGGTGAACGACTTCCATGCTCCTGATGCACTGCTCCAAGGTCTCCTCTCTGGCACCCAAGTGCATTCTGGAATCTTGTATTTACTGCATAGTAAACCTAAGCCTAGAGGGAATCCGCCTGAGTGGCCAGGCACTACCACCATTTCCCTAAAAGAGCCAAGTTGTGTTTTCTTAGGGGCCTGATCCCCAGCCCCCCCTGATGTTTGGGTAAGGAGACCTTATCCCAAGAGATTAAATGATATTTTGTTTTATCTGCCTATCTTGACCGAAGAAAGTTCCTCATAAGTTGGTCAAGCCGATTTGCCACTAAAGTTGGCATTTGGAAAAGAGACATAAGGTACATAGGGCATTGGCCAAGGTTGCTTTGATCAGAGTGATTCTACCTGCTTGAGAAAGATATCTCCCTTTCCACCCAGCCAAACGCCTATCAACCTTGTCTATCAAGTGAGACCAATGTCTCTTTATCGGTATTCCCAGCCCCAAAGGTAGACCCAGATAGTTTGTGGGAAGGTCCTCGACTTTGCAATCCCAATTTGGGATAAGCTCTCTGATTTGGGCATTGGCGACAACTACACCCATCATTATTCATTTTCCATATTGACCTTGAAGCCCCTTGGAAACATTTCAGATAGAGCCTCAAGTTATCAATTTCTTGAGGAGATGCATCTAGGAATACCAAAGTGTCGCCTGCGTATTGCAGGTGCAACACTATAGGGCCACGGTGAGAAGTTTTAAAACCTGTGAGGAGACCTGCCAGCTATACACGGGATAAGGATTGGCTAAAGACTTCTGCTGAGATTGCGAAAAGGAAAGGGGAGAGAGGATCCGCTTGGCGTAATCCCCTCGAGGAAGGGAAGAATCCATTTGGGGTTCCATTTAGGAGTATTGAGAAATGCGGATGAGAGTAACAACCTCTCATCCAGTTTCTCCAGCGATCACGGAATCCCATTCTTGTCATTGTCTCATCCAGTATGGACCAATCAACATGGTCATACACTTTCTCCCAGTCGATCTTAAAGATGAGACCACGCTTTTTAACCAAATTGCTTGAGTGGATACACTTGTGGGCAACTAGAGCTCCGTCCAGGATTTGCCTATCTTTAATGAAGGTCGACTGTGAAGACAAGATATTAGAGGAAAGGACCTGTTGTAATCTAGCGGCTAGCACCTTGGTCAGGATTTTATAGGAGGAGTTGAGCAAACTGATTGGGCGAAATTCCTTTAGCTCTTCTTTACCCCTTCAACCTTAGGAACCAAGGCAATAAAAGTAGCATTAATGGCTTTATGGAGTATTCCCTGGTGGAAAAATTATGTGAAGAAACTCATGAAGTCTGGGCAAAAGGTTTCCCAAAAGATTTTGAAGGAGGCAATGGGGAACCCATCTGGGCCAGGAGCTTTATCTTTGGCTAGGTCATCTAAGGCTTTCAGGAGGAGAATTCAACCACACAAACAGCAAAAACAAAAGAAAAAGAATCCAATAGAACCTTTGAAACAAGAGAGGGAAGCTTTATCTTTGGCTAGGTCATCTAAGGCTTTCAAGAGGAGAATTCAACCACACAAACAGCAAAAACAATAGAAAAAGGATCCAATAGAACCTTTGAAACAAGAGAGAGAACTATGCTATGTACCTGTCCTTCAAAGGAGCACATCTTGTACTTTCTTCAATACCTACTTTTTAGGATCTCCATCTCTAATACCTACTCTCTAGGATTCCACCTAACTGCCATCTCTTCCAAGTCTCATACGCACCTGTCACCAGAAATCCACATAACTAGGACTCCTATTTATTCTTCTATTTGATGGTAACCTAGAATTTAATTAAAAAGATTCTCCTTAAATAATGACCGTAACTATATTTTCTAACTGCCCCTAAAATCCCCATACAAAAACCTGAAAATAAGCCTCCCAAACTTTCAATCTTTAACCCCCAAGATTAAAATCCAAATGAAAACCCAAGATTGTTCATTTAGCTCCTACATCATTTGGTAAATGGAATTTGTGGCAAGTTTCTGTTATGCTTTGAGTTGTTAGTTGGTAACATAAATAGTGTGGGGTGGTACATGAGAAGCAATTGCGGTTGTTGGAAGTCACTTGCGTTTTTTTGTCCTTTTTTCTCTCTACAATTCAACAGATGGCTCCATTTTCCTTCTTGTGTTCTACATGGATCCTTTTATAATGAAACTCAAACCTTGTTTGCGGCTGTTTTGCTGTTGTGGAAGTGAGAATCCTTGGAAGTATCGGTTTTGTACTTCATTATGCTTTTATATTAGCATTGTTCTAGATAGATCTTATTCTTTCTAAATCCTTCGTACTTGTACCCCTAGTTTGTCTTACAATTAGCTTGTTCCTTCTGGTTCAATTTGATTTTTTCCATACGTATAAAACCATGGGAGTGGACTTGGGGATGATCCGTGCAAGAGGGAACGTTCCATAATTTCCACCTAAATTCAATTACCTAGGGTGGGATGAACAGATTTCTCCTTTTTTCTACAAGGTGCACACTTGTTGGCTAGAGAAAGCCTTTATTTTGCAGATGGTAGAAAAATGATTTTATCTTTTAACTCTGGCTAATAGGAAAAAAACTTCTACTGGGGGTATCTTTTTGGGGAACTAAATTAACGTTGAAACTGTCTCCATTTATGCTACGCAGTGGGTGCATGGACTTGAAAGGGAAAATATAGTCCCAAAACCTTGTTTTTCGATTTTCTTTATTCTCTTTCCCTTTGCCATGCAGATAGAGATCTTGACTAACTTGATAAGGCTTAAAAGATCTTGACTAACTTGATAAGGCTTAAAAATTCCTAGTGTCAATTGCATCTAAAAAGTTAAGGCTTACAGATTCATCTATGCCTTCATCTTCTGATTTCTTTTGTGGGTGGTTGTCAATGGATCTGTTAAGGGTTATCTCCACCTATGTTTTGTAAATCTACTCTTGTTGGTGTCTTCCACTATGAATTAAATTTATTTTTTTAATTCTTTTAGTAATTTACCAATTTTTTTCCGACTCCAGATATGTTGCTATTTCTCTTCCATTGCCATTCTGCATATCTCACCCCTCGTCCAGTTTCTTGCTAGTGATCTCTTCTTTCCATAAACTGAAGATCCATAAGTTGGCTGATGACATTTTGAGCAGGGTGACTGCCCCAGTCAGCAGCCCACCACTAGAGAATCTTCTTCTCTTATCCTGCTAACAAACCCTCTTAATGTCATTATTTAGAATGATATCTATTGCCACTTCTTCATATCACCTGCACAAAGTTTTGTTCATATAGCCCTTGGGATGCTCTCTTTAGTATCCCATTCTCTTGTAACCTTGGTCTTTTCAGATTAAGCTTTTGTTCTAACATTCACTCAAAAGAATTTTAGCATGCATCTGATCACTGCTTCTACCAAGTTTCCACTGAAAAGAATGGTCTCCACGTACTGCAAACGAAATACTCAGGGATTCCAGTATAGTACAAGGGATAGGGGTCTCCCAGTCTCTAGCCTTTTCTGTCTTGAAAAACGTTCAAGGTTAGGGGTTCCATGAAGAATTAATGAAAAGTTAATAATGGAAATGCAAGAAATAATCCATGTAATCCATACTGTACCAAATCCTGTTTCTTTGACAATTTCATGGTTGGCCATTTTTCTATAAAAAATTTTCTTCTATTCAATAGACTTCCTTGTCTTGCAGAAATAATTAGGTGCATTTGTCCCTCAGCCTTTTAAATTGAACTCATACGAAATAAAGTTTGAGATAATCACCTTTGAGCTTACTGTCTGTAATCCTTTCATCTTCCCTTCAACATTTGGAATCATAATGGTCAAAGTTAAAAAGTGCCGTGAAGCTTTACTTGGTTTGTGAAATTCATAAAGACCTCCATTGTATCTTTGCTAATGACATCCATGGCATCTATCATATTCTAGAGTAACTTCCTAGCTTTCTATCGAAAGATTTGCGTGAGTGTTTATTTATCTCATTTATCTAACGCCTTTTTTTAAAATGGAAATTATAGTTGGTTACTTTAGCTTTATCTGTATGTTCAGAGCAACCTTATTTTGAAATATTTGCTAGTCCATTTTTACATTGTGGTCCTTATGGACCATCACCTTCTCTCTCTCTCTCTCTCTCTAGTACTCGTTCTTTTCTTTCACATTGGCATGCCTCCCCTGTCATCTTTTACTTTTCTGGGCCACATAGTCCTTTTAAGTATAAAATATTTTATTTCATAAATAACCTCATTTCCTTTTAACATTTTGTGCCACTTTTTGTACTATGTGGTTTCCTCCTTTATATTCCTTATGCCTTTATCCAACATCACCACGACTCTCTCTCTCTTCTCTCTCTCTCTCTCTCTCTCTCTCTCTTTCCCTCTCTCTTTCTCTCTCTCTCTCCCCCCTCTCTCTCTTTCTCTCTCCGTCTCTCTCTATATATATGTATATATATTGAATCTAAAGGCATTGAGCGGTGGGTTACAATATGATGGTTTTATGCTTTCTTTCTCTTACCTCTCTTTCTTCTCTTTGAGCGCAATCCGCAATTTGAACGTGGTTCGAGCTGGTAAGCTTTTTGTCGTGGTTAACTATTAGGTCCATTGACTTCTTCACTGAGTTCGAGAGCCCTTGATCTTTTATGAATACCTTCGACTCTGTGGGTTCCAGTTAAATGGGTGATTGTATCGAACACGGTGATTAGTCACCGCAGTGAGATTCTACCCACCGCGGTGAAAAATTACCGCTAGGAGAACCCCCAAAGAACCAACAAATTATATGGTAGGTGAACAAATGTGATTAGGGATAATTCTACGTCAGTTTATGGTATATATTAAGTCTTCATGCTGGTTTTAGAATTTTTTTTTTTATCAATTTCTTAAATTACATACAAAAGGAATTCTATTTGAGTGGTTTCATGTACTGCAACTGACATGGGAGCTGTGTCGGCATTCTTGTTAGATCTGTAAGAATAAATTGGATTATCATGTTGTTCTTGGCAATTTATTTTTTCTATGATATTGATTGCAGCATCTCCAAGAATAATACATACCAGTTGCTTCAGCCTCGATTGGACATTGTCCTTTTTGAGATAATTTTTCCATTGATGTGCTTCAATGACGATGATGATAAGTTGTGGCACGAAGACCCTCATGAGTACATTAGAAAAGGTTATGGTGAGTTTTATAATAACAACTTTCATTATTTTGTTGATTACGACACTGTGATATATTTGTGCTGAACGGGTCTCTCCTTTTGCTTTGAACCTCCTTTTTTAGCACAATGGTATGATCCGTTTTGCTTTGGTGCAGATATAATTGAAGATTTATATAGTCCTCGCACTGCATCAATGGATTTTGTGAGTGAATTGGTGAGGAAACGTGGAAAGGAAACCCTTCAGAGGTTTCTTCTTTTTATAGTGGATGTTTTCAGGAGGTAAATTAGTTAATCTCTAATTGGTAATAAGTTAATCTCTAATTGGTAATAAGTATTGAATTTTCATGATCATTTTCCATGAGCCAGATATGATGAGGCAGCCGTGGGATACAAACCTTATCGTCAGAAAGATGGGGCTCTTCTTGCTATTGGGGCTCTATGTGATAAATTGAAGCAAACAGAACCTTACAAGTCACAGCTTGAAAACATGCTGGTGCAACATGTTTTCCCAGAGTTCAGCAGTCAAGTTGGTCATTTGAGGGCTAAGGTTGGTTGCCTATCATGGTTATCTTTATTATCTGCTAATGTGTGTGTAATGCCCCATAGTTTCCGATTTCCTTGGTTTTTTAATGTTAAAAATGCCTCGTTCTTTGCTTATGTCATGATAAATTTAGTGCTTCATTATGGTACCTACTTGCTGAATTTATGTTAATACTTATGTAGCCTAGGACTTTGATTTCAATGTTCCAAAGAGTTCCTATTCAGAAATCAAGTTCTTTTATGATTCACAACTCTCATCTTGTCTTCTTAAGAACCATGATTTGGAATTATGGATCCGTAATTTAAATTGTTATGACACACACAATGATCCTGTCATTAATGAATCTTCTGACAATTAAATGCCAATACTAAAGCAATAAAAAAGTCTGAACCTGAGATCATGCATGACTAATGAAGCCATTTCACACATTCATATCCAGTTGGGGCTTTTGGTAGGATAATTATTGTTTGGAATGAGAAAAGCTCTACTCGGTTTCCAGATTGTTGTTTTGAATGGGTGTAATCAGCAGTTTGTGGTCCAAATGATCCAAGTGGAGAAGGGTTGTGGAGTGAACTTGGTACTGTTGGAACAAGACGGAATTGCGTTGTTTGTAGGTGGTGATTTTGGCATGGTTTATTTCTTGTTTGAGTGGAAAAGCTGAGCTTGCATTACCACACATACGTCAAAATTTTACTATTCGGAGACCAAAATTTACTATCTGATGTTAACTAGGATTGATTTTATCTTGTTTTGAAAGATTGGGAAAGGCAATTCCTTGGGGTTAATCATATGACACTACCAAACCAGCCTCTGACCAATGCCCTATATTGCTTGACATAAATTTGGTTGGTGGAGAACCAACCAAGTTCATTCAGATCTGAATTGATGTGGATGGAACTACCGGGCTTCATGCAGGGGCTTATTAGTTGGAAGGACGTTGATCAAGAAGGGTGGGGCAATATGCGTTTCTGCAAAAACCTCCTAGAAAGCGTAGTGAATTTAAAAACTGTGGAACTGGGAATCCTTTGGGAATATGGTGGTCAGGAGTGCGATGAGGAGTGCTTTCCTTTGTCAGTACACGACCGAGAATATCCAGTAAAAAGCCTTGTTGCCCAACTTCTCGTGAACTAACTCTTGATGCAGAGCTTGCGATTTGTATTGCTTGACATAAATTTGGTTGGTGGAGAACCAACCAAGTTCATTCAGATCTGAATTGATGTGGATGGAACTACCGGGCTTCATGCAGGGGCTTGTTAATTGGAAGGACATTGATCAAGAAGGGCAGGGCAACATGCGTTTCTGCAAAAACAACCTCGAAATCATAGTGAATTTAAAAATTGTGGAACTGGGAATCCTTTGGAAATATGGTGGTTAGGAGTACGATGAGGAGTGCTTTCCTTTGTCAATACAGGACCAAGAATATCCAATAAAAAACTTTGTGGCCCAACTGCTAGTGTACTAACTCTCGATGCAGGGCTCGCGATTTGTGGGTAAGCCTAAATCCTAATTTGGTTTTCTTGTACAAATTACATACATAATACATAAAAGTCTAACTTCCCCTTAAAAAAAAAACAGATCCAAAAATGGATTTTGAAGATTTGTTGTTCATGAGGATAAGTTGGATGTAGAAGTCATGGGTGAAATGGCTTAGTTGGGGGATAAGAACTCAGTATCTCAGTTTATTTCCATAAGATTGCTAGGGCCTACTACCTACACAGGAATGTGTCAGTACATAAGTGGACGAATTGGCAGATTCTTTGGCTTGTCATAGAAACAAAAGGGAGAATCTCCTCGCTTTCTTAGCTAGATGTCACCGATTTCCTTTTTTAATGATAAAAAAATTGTTTTATAGTGTGATTTTGGCAAAGTGAATGAATGTTGGTGATACAATGATTTATTTAGATGCACATAAGCTTTTCATCAATTCCATTATATTTGAGTCGATCTTGAATTATATTGGTTCAATTGTTGGTAATCTTTTTATGTCTTTCATGATTAGTTAGACCTATAAATTTCTATCTGAGAAAGAAAACCCATACTATTCATTATAATGATACCGCCCTCCTTCGATGTTAGGTTGCCTGCCTCTAGGCATCACACTTCCGCTTTGTTTTGTAGCATAGTTTTATTGAAGTGAGGGAATGGTTGTGATACAGAAAATTATTTAGACGCACAAAAACTTTTCATTGATTCCATTATTATCCATGGCAATCTTGAGCTACTGGTTCAATTATTGGTATTCTATTTATGTCTGTCCTAATTGGTTAGACCTGTAAATAAATATCATGGCGAAGACAAGGCTGAAGGCCCATATTATTCATTATAATCATAAACACATCGTTTTACAGCATGATTTTATCGTTTGAGGGAATTCCATTACATTGGTGTCATTGAATTATAATGGTTCAATTTTATGCCTATCATAATCCGTTAGACCTATAATTCTATCCCGAAGAAGAAAAAGATAGAAGGCCAAATTCTTCACTATAATGATACCACCCACCATTATACTCACTTTGCTTGCTTCTACGCATCACACTTTCAGCCACACATTGTTCCATGCTATATTCTCAATTTTGTGGATGAAGACAAAATTTTGTGGATGAAGACAAAATTTTTGCCTTCATCCCATTGTGATGCACATGGTATACTTATTCCTTAAGTCTATTGGACCCTCTAAACATGTTAGATACATCTTAAAGAACTTATTTTTGTACATGTTCAGTTTCTATGAGAGCGATGTTTACCCCAATCTTTAGTTGTAGACGAGATGGGCTTCCTAGATTGAGTTCTGCAGGCTTTGATCATACTTAAGTGCATCATAAAGTATGCTGAAATTTTGTGGTCAACAGCCTGGACAAAGTTATCACTGTCGACCATTCAATAACCCGTTAAGATCATCCCTAGATTTTGCCTAATATAAATAATCATTAAATAAAGAAAGAGAAAATATTTTCCTAATGTATAAAAAGGGACAGAGAAACAATGCACCACTTGTTTCTGACTCAGTGTTCCAAAAAGCGTCGGGCGGCACCTAGGCGGTCATGGGGATGCTGGCTACCCAACACCTAGGTGTGGGTGCCCAGATTTCTGGGTGGCCTAGGACCTAGGTTGAAGTAGAGGGGTGGGGGTAGGGGAATATGGGGATACATCATAAAATATTAAAAATTCCATAATCCAAAGTTCCAAATCATTGTAAATTTGTAATACATAGACTATTATCACGACCAAAAATTAAATATATAAATTAGTAATACAGACACAATCTATAATCCATACTCCATAGACTATACTCTATGCTCCATAGGTCATATCATTCCATAATCCATAGTTCCATACAATGATACAACCATACCTGCATACACATAAGAGTAGAAACTAGAAAATAAGAAAAAAGAAAAAATACAATCTAAGACTCAAGAGTCTTCAATCATCATCAGTAAAAGTGGGGTAAGCTTCATCATATGCATCGGAGTTGAATCCATCATCATCATTGTCATTTCCCTTTTCAACACAATGCTCATCTTCCGCTAATTTCTTCTGAATCTGTCTCTTCCTCCTCTTCTTCTACCCCATCTTACTCTATGTAGATGAGGTCTTAGGAGTCTTGGCTGCTCTACCTGGTGCCTCTTCACCATTTTCTTGCTTTTTGTGTTATAATGAACTCAAATATTACTTAATCTCCTCTCTGATGGCCTCAAAAACCTTTTTACAAGGGGTAAAATCCCCCCTTAATACCAGCAAGGTGTTTCTTGAACTGGTAAATACGCCCATTAGTATCCTTTTCACAATAATTACATCTTATACAATTTTTGTCATTCGGATTCGGGTTATGACCATACTTCCAAGTTCCATCCCTGATCGCCACTTTAAAAGAACGTGGAGAAGATATTTCTATATAACAAGGCTCTTTTTCTTCTTTTTTTGGTTTTACCAAATTCAAAGATTGTCTAATATGATCCCTAATATCTTCAGGAACTTTTTTACAAGAAGCAACATTCTTTTTAATACCAGCAAGGTGTTTTTCAAATCAGTTAGTACCCCCATTGGTATCTTTTTCACCAAATTTATACTTTATGTAATTTATATTATTTGAATTCGGGTTAAACCATACCTTTGACCTGGATCACCACTTCTCAAAGAACCAGAAATGGACTTATCCAAATGACAAGGCAAGGCTTTTGTTCCTTTTTGTGTTTTATTTCACTCATATATTGCTTAATATCCTCTTTGATAGTTTCAGAAACATTTTTACAAGGGACAACATTCCCCTTAATACTAGCAAGGTGTTTTTCGAACCGATTTGTAGCCCATTAGTATCTCTTTCACTATAATTTGATATATATATGATTTTTGTCATTTGGAATTGGGTTATAACTATACTTCCAACTTGGATTACCACTTATAAAAGAACCCGAAGAAGACATTGAAATAAGAAATAAAATCTCAAATAAGAAGATTTTTAATTGACCTTTTTGGTCGATCTTCAATCTTCAATGTTTGAGATGTTTCTCAATCTCAAATACTTCCCAAAAACCCTCTAATAAGCTTAAAAAATCATCAAAATCAAATCCAAATAAAAAAGGCGATGTTTTGGATTGATTTTTGAAAACTTTGAAGCATGTGATTAATCTCCTAGAAATGCAAAATAGTGATCGTTTTCAAAAAGCATTTCACTCTAAAGGTAAATAAAGGGTTCAATAACCCAAGCCCCCCCCTTTCCCCCTTTATTTAGGGGTAAAAAGACAAAAAATGCCCCTCAGGCATTTTTGCCTTGGGCCGGCGCAATCCCTAGAAGCTCCGCAGGCAATCCTTATCCAGCAGGAGTATCGAGACTTCTGAGGGACCATTGGCATAAAATTTAACTCATTTAGGGCCAATCAGTGTTTTAAAATGCGACCGCATCGCCGCATATGCGGCCGCATCATGCGGGATGCACTCGCATCCGCATCAGAAACTGGCGCATATGCGCCACATTAGGCCGCATCGTAGCCGCATCCCGCATAGGCCGCATCACACCGCATCCCACTGCTACAGTGTCCGTCGAATTTTTTTATGTTTTGCCCCTCGGGGAGGGGCAAAAGGGTCTTTTTGACCATCCAAATGTTAGGGACACTGTTTGGGGGGTATTAAGGGCCCTAAATGAACACTTTTGTGGCTTTTTTTGCATCAAATCGAGGTAACAAAAAATTTAGGCTGAATTTTTTTTTCATCGAAATCTTCGATTTGGCGGTTGTTTGATACTTGAATGTTTATTGGATGCCTTTGATTGTTGATTTGGTTAGGGTGAATTTGTGATAAAAAATCGGGGGTTTCAGAGATCGTAAAGAAATCGAGCAGTACTTCACAGAGTCTGTAAATTTTTTTCCTTCTTGTACAATATTACTATTATACATATTTTTGGGGCAATGTCTTCTTCCCAATCTTCTAGTAATAAGGATCCGGCTTGGAAATATGCTAAACTTAAAAATCCCAAAGATAGAAATTGTGTGATGTGCTTGCTGTGTGGAAATACTTATATGGGTGGATAACTGGATACAAAATATCCAACAACTAATAGTTTTGAAGTTAATCATTAAACTAAAATACCTACTATCACATATATCACCTTCATATTGTTTTCTATGCATTAACTTATTTTTTAAATTTTTTTAGAATTTGTTTACATTTATTGACCGCATCATCGCGATGCACTCGCATCTGGGCCGCATTGAGCCACATCGCCGCATCGGCCCCCCACCGCTTCAGGGCCGCATCCCGCATTTTAAAACACTGGGGCCAATTCATATTAGTGTTGCAAATGAGGCGAAGACATGGTCCGTCCTTTATCAACTTCAAAGAGTCGCATAGAAGTGAACGAATGAGTTATTGAAGGTGATGGTTAGGCAGTGCACTCATGGTGTCTGAATATAGTAGTGGAAGAAATCAGGACAGTTTCCAAAAAGCCTAGATGTATCTTTTGTCCAATCTTGGAGTGAACCTAATATGGAGGCATGTCTTAGTATGTGTAGGGTTTGCAAAGCTAGGGCTTATAGTCAATCTTTTTTTTATTTAGGATGTGAGTGTGACTCAGGACTCTCTTGAGTAAACTCGGCTGGGGACCCTGGCAAGTCCAATGACCATTCCACCATTTTCGCTGGAATCTTACAATTTTTAGCCAATTAGTGTTTTTTTTTTTTCGTTTTTTTTTCTGAATAGGACTTGTCTGAATCTCAATGAGAGTCAGTCGACTTGACTGTCTGACTTGGGCTCGGGACCCTAGTGAGTCTTGAGTTGTGACCCAAGTCACTGTTTTAAAGGAGTAATTAGGAATGATGTGTGTAATGTCTTTATGTAAAAAAAACCACATAAAATTGTAAATAACTTTGCATAATCAGTTACCAAATAAATATTAAGTACGCTAAAAAAGCTTAGTGCTTAAGATTTCTGATCAAATTTATGTTCATTTGACTGCATTTCTTTGTGTAATTACAGGCAGCATGGGTTGCTGGTCAGTATGCTAACATCAACTTTTCAGACCAAGGCAATTTCACAAGAGCTTTGCATAGTGTGGTTTCTGGATTGCGTGACCCAGAGCTTCCAGTGCGGGTCGATTCAGTATTCGCTTTGCGTTCTTTTGTTGAAGCTTGTAAAGGTATGGATGTTTTGTCAAGGCGTCATAGTGTTTATATCTTTATTGTCCCTTCCATGAGCTAGACATACTGAGGGACCTATTTACCGTCTTGCAGACCTCAATGAGATTCGTCCAATTCTGCCCCAGTTACTTGATGGTATGTTGATACTTTTCCTTACTTTCTCCATAGGAGCTATTCTTTGAAGTTTTGTTTTTTATTTTCTTGTTGCTCACTGGTCCTTTATGTTTTGCAGAGTTTTTCAAACTTATGAATGAGGTTGAGAATGAGGACCTTGTCTTCACACTTGAGACTATTGTAGACAAGTTTGGGGAAGAGATGGCACCTTATGCTCTTGGTTTATGCCAGAATCTGGTATGTGCATCTTGTTTTCTGTGAACTACTTGCTATTGGCTATGTAGTGCCTTCTGCTTGATAGCTATCATTTATTTATTTGCAACCAGTCTGCTGCATTTTGGAAGTGTATGCAATCAGCTGAAGCCGATGAAGATGGAGACGAGTCTGGTGCTCTTGCTGCTGTTGGTTGTTTGCGTGCCATAAGCACAATACTTGAATCTGTGAGCAGACTTCCCCACCTCTTCCCCCAGGTTGAGCCTATTCTATTGCCTATAATGCAGAGGATGTTGACAACTGATGGGCAGGGTAAGTTCAGAGGCTGTGAGGATTTATTCCTCTGTCTAGCAGTTGTTTCTTTTGCTACATTTGAAAGTTTTCCATACATATTTTCATGAATAATATGCATGTAATTACTTTGGTGTGTGGTGTTTTGTTTCACTGTGTGGCGATATCTAAAACTATATTATAACTTTATGTTTGTCAATTGCTACTAGGAGCATAAACTTTCATTTGGTAGTTAACTTGTGTTTCATTGCTACTATGAGAATAGAAACTGTGGTTCCATTGCTTGTATAGGAATCTACAAGATTGTGTAAGGGAGCCTCAGGAGGCTTTAAAAAAAATGAAGAAAATTATATTCTTTATAAGTTCAACTTCTTAAGAATTTATTGCAACTTCCTAAAAGGTTATTGCAAGAAAGGCTTGTCTTACCTCTTCATTCTATTATATTTTCTTTTCTCCTTCAATCCACTTCGGTATGTATGGCATCTCAGGTTTAAAACTATTAGAGCTGCTGGAATAATCATACACAAAAATATATTGTTATAGAAAAGCAAAGGTGTTTCTTGTTCGTGGACTTGCACATGCATCTAAGTGAGAAAGCCTGGTCAAGCCTTATTGACTACACTAGTTAGGGCATGGATGAAGATCCCTCCACAATGGTAGAGGAAAAGGAAATATGGATGACTACCACATGAAATCATAGATGTAATTTGTATTCGCCATGATGGTAAAACCTAACAGTGGTACTTGGTCGTTCACCCATCCACAGTGGGGAACCTGCAAAATAGTTCCTCATGGTCTCTTGTGTTTTCTAGGTTGACATTGTGGACCATATTATCAACAATGGTTTCTAGTTGAAAGCCTTTATGGCTTTATTATTCATGGTCTATTGCTATGGAGTCCCACTTTGTCACCGACTTCTGGCTAGCACGTAACAGGTGGTGTTTTGGCTGAATAACATCAAATATTTCTACCATTAGACCAAGAATCAAAGGCACAATAGTCATACAATGGATACTTGCGAGTAAAGAATATTGGGGTCATGCTTTCAGGGTCCTCCACTTTCAGTGGCGTACAATTTTGTGGAATTCAGGCAAGAAAGATGGTCGTAGCAGCAAATGGGACCCTCTGCTAATAAGCACAAGTAAACTAAGTTTTAATGGAAGTAGAAAGCCATCGTCAACAATGGTTTTTTTCCATCTTTACCAAAGTCGTCTATTGATATGAAGATTTACTCTTCTTGAGGTTTTGTGGACCATCTGGCTTGAACATAACACAGTGTTCAATTAAAAAAATAACACAACAGTGTTTTGCCAAAATAAACATTTCTTCCATCAGGAAAGAATCAAATCACTCCACATACAATGGGCCCTAGCTAGAAGAGAACCTGTGTTATACTTTAGGGAGTTCTACCATCAGTGGAATGCAATTGTCTGAAATTCAAGCAAAAAGGAGGGCTGCAGGAGCAAATGGAAATTTTTGCCAACAGGTGCAATTAAACTAAATCTCAGTGAAGCTCAGGCATGGCCGGTATCAGATGAGAGTCCAGAAATGCCATGCCCCTGGCCTGCTGGTTTGTCTAATGTTAACAAAGTGAAAGTATTGAAAGCCATGGATCTTAGGTGCTAAATACCATTCCATTAAAAGCTTCTCCAGTCCTGCTGGACTATATGGGGAGCATTGAACAAACTCCCCAGGTGTCTGACACAAGGCTCTGGCACCAACTCACCCCATCACAGGGGCCTGAGATCCAAATATTACCTTGTAACCCACCTTACCTCAGTTAGGGCACTTCTAGGCCACCATCATCTAGCCTGTTAGATTGCCTGGGAAGTTCTCACACCATTGACCATATGATAACTGTGACCATTTTTCTTAAAATGAGCATTGATATTGTAATTATGACCTTGAAGAATCCCATTCCACACTTTTTATGGGTTTTAACCACTGTTTGACAATATCTCTGCTTCCTTTTGATAGACAAGCTGACATGAGCTCTGATCCATTAAATGGAGTGTTCTTATATCTTTCTCCATGAACATTCAACCTCTTTCAAACTGCCTAAAATGAACTACCTATCCTCTTGCAATCTAAAAGTCATGCCAATGAGGGCCTTTAGTTAAGACACTGTTCCAATGTTCAGACCTTTTTACAACTTCATAATTAAGAAACTTTGGCGCCTGCGCCACCAGAATATCATTACCTCCGAGGGATGTCTTCTCCACGCCCTGCATGGGAGGCTTAGCTTAACTCCAGCTACTACGCAAATCTTCCTTCCTACTTTTGTGGGTAATTGTCATAACTAGGATACTGGTAAATGTCCTAAAAGTTTCTCTTATTTCTTTTTTCAATTGATTAGAAATTAGTCTTAGATATTTTATAGACTGACACCAGGATCGGCCACATCGCCCTTAGAGATCAGTTTCCCAACCTGTTCAATCTAGCCCAGGATGGTCAGTCTTTAGTGGCTGAAAACTTCAGTTTCACTGGAGCCCTCAGAAGTTGGAGACCTCTGTTCAGGAGACCCATCTTCCATCACGAACTTCAAGACAAGCTTACACTCGGTCTTCATTCCTTCCTCGAGGAAGGACATGATTATTTGGACCCCCTCGGCATCGGGTATATCTCGGTGGCTTCCCTATTCAGCACCATCACGGCCCCTCACAACCCCTCGGACCCAAGTCCTGGAACCCTTTTATTCTTCCAAGAATTCAGGTGTTCCGCTGGATAGCGTTGCATGAAAGATTGTTGAGCATGGATCACCTTCAAAGAAGAGGGGTGCAACTCCCAAACAGATGCAACGTTTGTTTGATGGAGCAGGAGTCCAACTCACATCTTCTTCTGCACTGTGTTTTCTCTCGAGCAGTTTGGACGTCCACCCTGAGCTTACTCAACTGGGTATAATTAACCCCCTCCAACATCCCTCATTTGTTCCCAGCGTTCCTCTCTTGTCCTTGGCCCAAGGCTTGCAGGCTTCTTTGGAAAGCTGCGCTCTCAGCTACCATTTGAGTGCTATGGACCTATAGAAATCATAGAATCTTTCGGGGTGTGAGTTCATCGGTCGAATAATTGGCAGAGAAAATCAGGAACCTAGTAGCTTTTTGGGCCTCCATTCACACTCTTTTTAAGTTTTCTCCCTCCACCAACTTAAAAATTAATTGGTCCAACCGATTACTTTTTATCTAACCTCAGAACCTATAGGGCCTCGTGGTGGAGACCCCCGAAGCGGTGAAAGTTAACTTCAATGGTTGCTCTCTGGGCAACCTGGTCCTTCAGGAATTGGGGGGCTCTATCGCTCTAGTGATGGCAGCACCTTGCTGAGGCTCTTGCTCGTTTGGAGGGCCTTCGCAAATTTGATCACACCTAGAGTAACAGTATCATGGTGGAAGGGGATGCCAAATACATCATTCACTGGGCGTCCAACCACTCATCATGGCCTTGGCGCCTCGACAACATTTTTGACGAGGTTATGCATTTATTGAGCAACTAAGGATATCCTGGCGCCAATGTGTTTAGAGAAGCAAATTCAGATGCCGACAGTTGGCCAAAGAAGGGGCTCTCCTCAGTTCCTCCTCTTAGGCTTTTCGCCTTTTGTCTACTTTCTCTTTCCTTTCTAGCAGTGGGCTTTGTCCTTTTTTGGTCCCTTTTGGGCTTGTATAGCGTGACCATTTCGGTCACCATCTTTTGTAATTTCTATTATTACATAATACAATTATAGTGAATGTCTCTCAAAAATTAAAAACCGTCTCTTGGAAGGCACTTGGTAATTGATGTGCCACATGTACAACTTCCCTGATTGACCCCTCACTTTCACATACGGGTCTATTGCGTGGTAGAGATGCACTCTACTCACATAAGCAGGTTCTGTATGATACTTCTGTTATATATAGTTGGTTGCATGGAAGCTGGGTGAACATAATTTCCAAATTCATACTTTCTTTCTTGCATGTTAATGCATGTATATGTATTTGTAGTTATGCAGTAAAATTGATTCCATTTTTCTGTTATGGCTATTTGCTTTCATTTTTCTGTTTTGGCTATTCTTTTCCTTATTGGTTGTAATGACTTATTGACTTTTTCTTTTACTGTTTTTTGTTTGTGCCTTTTACTTTTTATATTTTTCGTAAATTTTGCTTCATTATTATTACTATGACTGGAATCGAACAAGTTTATGCCTTGCAACTTTGCCACTCAGAAACCCATAATGTATCAACTTTGCCATCTTACTTTTACGACCAACCCTGTGAAACTGATGCACTGGCACTTTGAATTCTTCATTGAGTGCTGTGGCTCTACCTAAATTAAATGGCGCAGAAAACAAATGAATTGAGAAAGTCCTGAGGGTTTATAACTAGTGTCATCATCTAGAGACCACTTGCCTATGAGTATGGGAGTGACTGGGGTTACTTTTTGTTTGTCTTTATCATTTCTTTGGCCTTGGATTTTCTGTAGTTGCATGCCACAGACTTATGAAATTTATAGTGTATTATATAAATTATATATAGTGTTATCTTCGATACATATTATCTATAAGGTCTTCTGCTAAGAAACTCTTGCTTATGAGTATGTGAATGATGTAGATTGCTTGCCACTTTCCTTTGTTGTTTCTTAGCCTAATGTCATCTATAGTTTACATGACACACTGAGCTGCTTATGGAGTTTGTGTATGCATTAATCTTTTTCGAATAGTTTCCATTATTTCTATTTCCATTAATTTCATGGGATTTCTTCCTCTTGATTCTTATTTTGGGGACTACAAGTTGTTGCATTTGATTTTATAGCCTTTGCATTTTCTTCTTCAGAGGTTTTTGAGGAAGTCTTGGAGATTGTGTCATATATGACATTTTTTTCACCCACAATTTCATTGGATATGTGGAGTCTTTGGCCTCTTATGATGGAAGCTCTGGATGATTGGGCTGTAGACTTTTTTGAGAGTAAGTCGACATGCATTTCATTCAGAACCTGCGTTCTATTATTTATATTGTAACAAGTTTGTTTTAGCAGTGAGTACTGTGATTTTGATTGAAAAAGCAGTTGCCTTCATGATTAATGTACTTTTATCCTGGGTTATTGTGCTATAGGCATTTTCTAAATAAGCAGAATCTTATGTTATTGCATGGAAAATATTTAACAATGAGAAATTGGTAAAAAGATTGTCATGGTTCACTGTTTTTAGTGCTTAATGTTCAGTGCTAGAGTAGCAATCTAGCAAAGGGACAAGGAAATGTGTAGAAGGGCTTGGGAACTTTCCATGGGTTGGATGGGCCATGTCTATTTTGATTTTCCTGTTTGTCTTTCTTAAAATTTCCCTTGAAAGAAATTCACAAAAATCATGTGCCTGCATCAAATTTTTAGCCGTCTTCCTTTTATATATGTTACAGATATTCTTTAGTTTCTGTGCTGTTATCATATTTGGAGTTGGCTGAGCACATCCCCATTCTAAATGAAATGTTAGATGCCATGTTACAAGGACATAAAAAAGACTGCATGCTTGTGCCTGATAGATACAGCCAGAACTACACCCATAAGTCAAGTTCATTCTTGAGGTTTCTTAAATCTGCCTGTGAGATATACATGCAGGTTCGTTGTTAGAACCATCATATTTACCATCTGAACTGGAATAGCCAACCAAAGTTTGCTTCAGTCATGGTATGTTGAATAGAGGCAAAAGGCTCTATAATAGGGACACATATTAACAGCTTCTTAAAAAAGGCATGTTTGACACATATCTGCTTAATACTTTATTTGTGTACAAACATTGATGTTCTGTAACTTAGCTTGGGACTCGGGCCCGGGCCTGGCCCAAGCCAAGTTAGTCAGCCAATTCCAAGTGGGCTCCGCCGAGTCTTGCGCAAGCCCAACATAGGCTCAAAATCCAAAAACATGTAAAATATTATTCTGCATAATTAAAAATAGCAAAAACTAAAATACGTGCTAAAACTTATTCACTGCCAGTCAATATATTATTGAAAACATTGATTTGTTGCCCAAAATATTTCAGAAAAATCAAAAGGGAAAAAATAAAAAATTCGAGCATATAATAAGAAAAAGTTCACAAATCACAAAAAAACATAACAATCATATATAACCATTTTTCTAAGTCATTTATTAGTGTTTATTTAACAAATGTTCAAACGTTTTTACAAAATATAAATAAGGTAGGATAAGGCTAAGTTAATATTTTTAAAAAAAGGTGGGATAAGGCTCAGATGATGATGAAGATGATGCTAATACAAATAGGACCTGGTTTCTATGCAGTCAAGCCCGCATGTTGCGAAATGCGGGCCTCTTAATAAATCTATTTTTGAGATGGATTGTTTGGCTTAATTTTTAAGGACATGTAATCTCTAAGATGGAGATCATGTATGTGAATAAATAATAAATTTTAAAAACTAGAAATAATAATTTTTTAGTAAGAAAACATTTGGACCGTTAGTTTCCATTGTTTTGATGGAACACCTACTTGCATCCATCTTTAAGATGGATGCTTTACACTTTTTGGACCGCATGTATAGTCATGCGGTCCAGCCTGCATGAAACAATTTTCCATATATATAAGATGAGTTAGGCTCAGAAACTCCCATTGGTGGGTTGCCAAATCTGAATGGACTCAGCCAAGTTTTTGAACCTTGATGGACACTGTCTATGGAATTGATATATTAAATGATAACAAATAAAGTTTGAGAAAGTACTCAGTGCCATCATTTTGGTTTCCTATGGTTCCTTGACACTCTCTCAACCCTTAGATATCAAAAAGGACAGTAAGGGGCTTTTTAATCCTCCTCTCAAGTTTTGTCAAGAAATTGACTTATTTTGAGCAGAGGAATGCGACACCTCAACTGTCAATTGTTGACATCTGTTGGGAAGGTGTAGGAAACCCGAACGATAACATAGTATACAGACCCTTAAACGGTTAGATCTGCATGTTTGGAACATGCATGTCAGAGTATTGGATATGCATAACAAAGTTATATTGAAGTGTTTAATTTATGGATGCATGTTTGTGTAATTTGGTGACATGTGTCCTAGTTCTGGATGGATGTTCTCGGTGATTGATAAGCCTCGTTATCTAACAAGTGTCAAGATTCAAGACTTGGTCTATTTAAAGTGTCATCCCTTGTGTTGGGTGTGTATTGATTTTTCGTCAGGAGATGGGGTTATATACACCTCAAAACCCTGTAGAACCATTTTTCATGGTTCTCAGGGGATTAAATTGAAGAAATCAAGGATAGATATAATTTTTTGAGTTGGAAGATTTTGGTAGGATTTGGAATTCTTTGGGAGGAAGTTCGAGTTGATTTGTGCAATGTTTGGAAGGATTTCAGGCAAAGATTTGCCATCCACGGTTTCTAAGCGAGAGGAGATTAAAACCTAGCAATCGTACTTTCTTTTGATTTTTGTTATGAGCTCTTGGTCGTTGGATGTTATGTACATGTGAAGTTCTTTTAGACAATTAGTCTCTTTAGCATTTGGTAATTGGCATTTTGCAATTTGGCTATATGCTGCAGTTTACTTTTTTACACCTATTTTATTTTGTTCTTTTTTGTTTTTTATGCTTGGTTGGTCCCTTGGTACAACATTGTTTTAATTTAATGCATGGGTAAATTAATTTATTTTAAATTTTAATGGCATTGGAGAATAGAGACAATTGTCTGTTACTCTTCACCAAGTTATCAACAACTCAGACAAGACTTTTTCCATTTAGATCAGTCTGTGGTTAGATAGTATTCTTGCCAAGTATTTGGGCCTTCCTCTATGTCTAGGAATACCTCACAAGCATTGATTCGAAAAGCGGTCTGCCTAGCATCTAGGCGGGTTTAACCTCGATTCCGTTCAAGTTTTCGGCAGTAGCGGGGCCTGGGTGCATCGCCCAGGCCAGGGCCGACCAACTAGGCGGGCGGTCCCTTGGTGCTAGCCTAGTATCCCACCTAGATGGGCTCCCGGGGCATTGCACCCACCTTGGTGCAAAAATATCCATCGGGTGGGTATTTTTGGCGGTTTTTTTTTGTTTGGATTATAAAAAATGCATTTATATACATTTTTATACAAAATTGGAGCTAAAATAGGATTACTGGATGCCTCTTTCCCCCTTTTGAACCTGGGCCGCCCAGATTCTGGGTGGCCTAGACAAAATCCCCTCTGGCCGCCTTGGTGCTGCCCGGTGTTTTTTGGAACTCTGCTTGCAAGGCCCTCTAGGATCCAATCATAGAAAAATTGCCAAAAGTGCCTTACTGCCGCCCAGCATTTTTTGGAACACAGTTTGCAAGGCCCTCTGTTACCCAATTATAGAAAAATTGCCAAAAGTCCCATACCAACTGGAAAGGTCAATTTCTCTCTCAGGGGGAGAATCACCTTGATCAAGCCATCCTGTCCAATATTCCCTTCTATTTTATGTCTTTGTTCCTCTTGCCTGCTTCTATCATTAAAACCTTAGAAAGGCTGGGAAGATTCTCATAGAAAGATTCATCTAACCCATTGTGAAAGGGTCTGTACACCTAATAACCTTGGTGGACTGGGTATCCGCATACTCATGACTGATGTATCTTACTCTTCTTGGCAAATGGTGGTGGTGTCTTGCAAACCACCAACATCTTCGGCGAGAGGTCTTCCTTTCTAAATATGGGACTGACATCCTTGGTTGGTTTCTGAATAAAAGGCCTTTGGGTGCCAAATGTGTGTGGTTGCTACAAAAATTTCTATGCCTGCTGTCATCTCTTCATGTCTCTCGTCATATTCAAAATTACTTGAGAAGATAGGGTCCTTTTCTGGTAGGCCACAGGGCACTTTGCTTGATCTTTAACCTCTGAAGGAACAATAACTCAGGCCCTTTAACATAGCTTCCTGCCCCAATGCTGCAGTTACCTAATGTTCTCGAATGACCCAATTCTTAGAAGAGCTTTGCATAATGATGGGGTTCATAATTTTTTGAACTTGCATTGCACCCTTCACAAGTTCTTCATTTCCAATGATGATCCAGAGCTCACATGGCATCTTTTCCGTTTGTTCCATTGTACAAAGCCATTTGCTTAGTTTCCGCCAACCATACCTTCCACAGTAAGGCTTGGTTGACCCCCACCTGACCAAAAATTCAAGCCTTCATGTGGTTAGTCATTTCTCAGCAAAACTTAACAATTGATCAATTGTTGAGATGAGGTTTCAGCCTTGATTATCATTGCTCTTTATGCCAAGATGCCTAAGAAACCGATAACGACCTCTTCCTACGTTGCGGTTTTCTACCTCAATTTGGGTTAAGCTTCTCCAAGTTTTCAATTGGCTCTGTCACTCTCGATTCCATTGAACAGTTGTTTACGGCCTTTACTCATCCCCCTACGCGTGCGATATGACTGCTGTTGTGGAGAGCTTTGACCCTCACCATGTCATGGGCCATTTGGCGGGAAAGAGACTCCAAAATTTTTTGGGCTACTAAGAGGCAGCAAATGCCACAGCTGAATATGCAAGAGATCTCACTATCTCTTGGGCTAGAAATTTCAAGGACATCAAACCTCTATCTGCCACATACTTGATACCAATTATGTCAACATTCTCACTTTTGAATACTTGAGAAGGCCTCTTCAATTCAACTTCCATCATACTTGGCCGGAGGTGAATGCCACGGCTGATGCTAGAGAGGGGGCAAATCTTGCGTTGCATGACTCCTTCGTATAGCTCTGGCTTTCTGATTTTGCTTCTTCCTCTCTCAGCCTTAGTCCCTCACCTACTCTTCATTTCTTCCTCTTTTATCCCTGGCCCTGCTACTTTTTCTCTGTTCTTTTTGTCTGTTTTATCTCCATTTCCCACTTTTACTCCAATCTACCATTCCTTTCTCTCCCAATTCTACCTACTCTTCTCTCTATGTTTTTTCTTTCCTCTCTACCTCCTTTCTATTTCAAACTATTCTTTCCCCACTCTCCTCTCAATGATCTTTCCTTTTGTCTAACTTATCTCCATTTTCTCAGCTGTATGTTCTCTTTGTACGCTTTCACAACTATATGCTCATGATATTGTTCTAAAAATTTGGTATCTCAACTGCCTAGGTGGCCATGAGGCCAAAACGCCTAGGTGCCTCCTAGGCGGGGTGCCCTGGGCATACTTGCTCCTAGGCGCCTGCCTAGGCAGTTGCCTTGGAGCAACTTGGCCGCGGGCGGCAAAGGTCCCTCGTTCGAGGGCAAAAAAAAATGGCAGGTAATTTTCCCTTGAAAAGGGGTGAGAAGGGTTTTAGGGGGGCAAATGTAGCCCCCCCAGACTGCTATTTGCCAAGTGCCACCCAAAAAACAGCATAAACGCTCTTAGAAAAATAAAAATGTAGTTGAGGCCTATTAAAATGGCTAAGAGCTCAAGGCCCTTCTCTCTTGTTCACAGCCCGATGTGCTCTCTCTCTATGTATAAGAAGAACTGACGAAGAGGAAAAAGAAGATGCCTCCAATTGTTGAACGCCAGGCTTCTCTGTGACATAGTCACACACATAGACCCATATGCTCTAGCTCTACATATAAGAAGAAGGTGACCTCCCAAGTGTTTGATGTGAGGCCCCCCACCTCACACTCATATTCTCTCTCTACATATAGAAAGAAGACAAAGAAGAACATGTTCTCCAAGTGGTCGATGTGAGACCTCTCTGTCACACACACATGGACCCGTATACACGCACAAGACGCACACACAAAAGAAGATGCTCCCCCCAAATTAAAAAAAAGACCCCACCCAAACCCCAAGTTATTTCTCTCCGTGTTTTTGGACATTGGCTGGTGATCTGTGTTCTGACGATACACTTTTGCCCAAAAAGGGCCTTTTTTGTCTTTATGATTTTTCATTATATACATTTTGTACAGTTATTTAGAGCACCTATCCTGTGGACTGTCTTATCTCACCTGTCATGGGATGCTTCTGTAACATTTCTATAAAGTAATTTATTGTCCTCTTTTTCTTCAAAAAAAAATAGTCTTCAATTTGAAAAGAAAAGGGACTTAGACAACAAATATATCAAAGACAAATATTCAAATAAAATACCTATTATCACTTAAATCTCATATTCATGTTATTTGTTTGTATTCCCATATTTTGTTAATTTTCTTAACTTTTTAAATTTATTGACCTCATTGGAAGCGATGAGCTTGCAGAGGGACTGCATCGTGCCTCATAGATCCCACCCAGCGCATTGACTTGGCATCCCACTTTGATAACCTTCAGCTGGAAACCAGATTTTACAAACATGTTTGGTGTATATTTGCTTCTTGTTTTGTTTCTTTAGTTGTGTATGCTTTGTCATAAATTTCTGTTTTTTTTTTTTCTTTTCCTTAAATGTTGACTTGTATTGCATAAATAGGAGTTTTATACTATTGAAAAATGGCAACCAACAGGTTGGGTGCATGAAATCAGGGTTATGCAACCTCTGATTGTAACAAATACTGTTGGCTGCAAACTCCCAGTGTTAAAAACAACATTGGGAGATCAATCCCACTCTTGGGTACTATCGCCCAGAAGCTACTAGCTAGTCCCTGTGTGACCACCTGTTGCATCTTCCTTGATGAGAGTGTCAGCGATGTTGCTTTCTCACAACCTTTTTGAATGTTTTTATTTTTATAATTAGCTAGTAGAAATTTTATGTAAGAAGTTACACATGGGATGGAGAAGGCGTCTATGGACCTTGATGTTCAAATACAAACTGAAATTTATTCAAGTGTACCGAACCCTTGTTGCATTGTAAAAGTTTTGTGGTCATTCTATATTTTGTGATTCTTATAAACACTGGTCACTGGACAATATATATTAATTGAGTAAAAAAATAGGTGCGTTCATGGAATTATGTTTCCAATGGTTGAGAGTTGTAAGGAATTTCTATGGTCTGAAACAACTTTCTAATGTCTATGGCTGATGCCATCCATTTGGTTTTTAAGTCTAGGCAGCTTAGAAGATTCATTTCTTTGTTGCAAAAAACAGTGACAAATTAGGGATTCTTGCAAATACGGATGTTGTGAGGAAGTATTCTTGAACAGTGAATGCTAGTTCATGATTTCCGTTTTGTATAGAGAATTGGAGTAGTGTGGCAGTGGCAGGGTTTATAAATTACTTAGCTTATTTGGCCACATGATATGCTCAAATACAGGTCTCTTGGATTGTTAAAATCCACAGCTTATGATCAGCTAAATCTTTTTAACTCTTCTTTCTTTAGTGGCTGCATATGTAGGCTATCTATAGGAGCTGGTTTGACGTCTGGGTTTTCTTTTCAAGGGATAGAGGTCCTTTTGCAAATGGGGACCGAAGATATGGTGTTTTTCCATTTCAGTGCAAAATATCTTTTTTCTTTCGTGTGGCTAACTAATTATTGAAATTGATACCTATTTCATGGTCTGGTCTTTGAGGGGAAGGTAAAATGAGGATGGTGGGTTTGGACCTGCTGTAGGGCTTCATGCTCTATTTGTCATGTTGCTCATTTTTTTTTCTATTTGAAGATCATATTTCTCATTTTGTTGAAAATTTTCTTTTACTCCAAAACAGAAAATGCTTCTCAGTTTTTTTTCTATTAGGATTTGGTATATCTGTTGCCATGAAGTTCATTTCGTCTTTGTTTAATGCATATTGTTCTTTCCTCTCCTTTCCTTTGCTTTTTGAGTTATCTTGGTTTCAAAGTGAGAGATTAGTTGCCAATGCATGATATTGTTTAATTCAATACTTATTTTGTGTTATTTATCCATGAAATTGTTGCCATGTATCCCTCATTAATGGAAATTTGTTGTATTTGTGAAGGAAATTTTGTTGGATGGTGAGAGACTTAAGTTACTGTCTGTGGAATCTTCCTGTGCAGCGGGAGTAGCTTATATTCTTTCTCTTAACCTTTCTTATTTAGATCTTTGAAATCTTCTGGTGCAGATATTCTGGTTCCATTGGACAATTACATATCAAGGAGTACTGCACATTTCCTCACCTGCAAGGATCCTGATTACCAACAGAGCCTTTGGAAGATGCTTTCATCTGTATGTAACGAACAATATATGTTCAGATGTTAATTACCTTCATAGTGTTTTTCTGTTTATCTAGCGTGCTTAGAAGGCTAAGGCTGTACCTTTGAGACTACGTACCACTTAAATCATGTGAAGCATCTTGTCTTTACTCTATTCAGGTCATGGCCGATAAAAACATGGAAGATCATGATATTGAGCCTGCTCCGAAGCTCATAGAAGCAGTATTTCAAAATTGCAAAGGACAGGTGGATCAATGGGTTGAGCCATATGTTCGAGTCACAGTTGATAGGCTACACCGAACTGAGAAGGCATTCTTGAAGTCTCTTCTTGTGGAAGTTGTAAGGGTTTTTCTAAAATTTGTTAGTTTATTTCTTGTTATTTGTGAGTGATAATTGTGCATTCTTACGTTCCCATTAAGATTTTATGGACCTTTCTTTTTGTTTGACCTCTCTATTGATTTTTGGTTTGGCGTATATGTTACTTAGGATTAATGATGGTATCCAACATTGTGCTATCCATTTCAGTAAAACAGGAAATTGTATTTGATATGTTTAGAGTTATTATAAGTTCAATTGCATATCTGGTGAGAAACCATTGGGCTCATGTGCATTGGCTATCCACCACCTGAGCTGTGTAGGGGAGATCGTTTCAGAGGATCACTGACATTCTCAGACCTTGGTCACTCAATTGTCTGGGTAAATTTTGTTTTGTTACAGCTTTACTTGTTATACAGATGAACTCCACTAGGATACTTATAAAGCTTTCCTGCTCACATATTCTCTTATTTTACATGGTTTTTAGTTGGTTTCCTTGTTGATGGATGCCATATTTCTTCAATGGGTTAAAAAGGATAAACAAAGAATTGTTGGGGAGAGTGGGCAACTATACTGACAGACTATTCTGCAATTAAAGTTGTTACTTCGCAAGTTTTGTGCTTCCTACATATTCTCACTGATTCACAAGTTCTGCCGCCTGATTGTGTCCCCCTTAATCTCTCTTTTTCAAGCAAACCCCTCTGCATATGGTTTTGCTACTTACCATGAGGTAGCATATCCCTCTGCATTAATTGTTACATTACTTCAGCTCCTTGCCGCACACAAGGACTTAGAAATTGTGAGCTCCTTGCTGCTGTTGGAACCACTAGAAGCCCACCATTCCCTGTATAGACCATTTCCTCTATTACCATCTTGTTGTGTGAGCAGACCCAATGAGGTTTTTACCACATCGTTTTGTTTCTCTTAGGAGGTCTGAAAAAAGATGTGAGCCCTCGTCTTTACTAAACCCTTCAAGGACCTTGCTAGTTGATTTTTCCTTTTTGGTTAGCAAGGTGATAGGACCTTGCTAGTTGGTACCTACTTTGAAATGTCACATCTCACTGTCACTGATGTATTCCCAATTTTCCAATAATTTATGCTGTACCAAAATCGTGAACTTTCTAGTAATAATTGAGAAATACAGCTTGAGAAATCACTAATTTCATATGCATTGGCAAACCACTACCTGATCGGTGTAGGTCAGATCATTTCGGAGCATCATTGACATCCTCAGACCTTTGTTACTCATTTGTTTTGGTAGATTATCTTGTAGTTACTGCTTTACTTTTTTCTTTTTTTGATGCATATTTGATTGCATTTCTTAGAGTATGATAATTACAGGGCGAAGTGGAGATGTGCATTTGTAGTTTTATGTGATTACCACATATCAATGAATCTAAATGGAAATTTCTATAGGACGACATGCTTTATGGGACAGAATGATGTGTGGTCAAGAAACAATATATGCATAGGATGAGGGTAGTGGAGATGAGGATGTTGAGAAGACGAGAAATAATAGAATTCGAAATTAATACTTTCGAGGGAATTTAGGGTTGGTTCCAATAGGTGATAAGATGAGGGAAAGTAGACCTAGGTTGGGCTGGCCATATGAAGGGTAGATTTAATACAACATTATTTATGACGGGCGATTTGGTTCAAGTGGAAGGCTCCAACAGGCCAAGGGGACGGCCCAAAAAGGATATAGATGGAAGTAGTAAGAAGAGATACGGTGACTTATGGTCTGACTGAGGGTATGACCCTTGATAGAGCAGAATGAAGGAACAAGATTTGTGTAGTCAACCGCAAATAGTTGGGATGATACTTGGGTGATGATGATGATGACTTAGAATATGATAATTTCATGACAAAAATGGCTTGCCACAAACCGGGAGCTCTATAAAAAAGTATGCCCTAGTGGAAAAACTTGGGCTGGGCATAGAATAAAGAAACCCCTTTGGCCTAATATTATGAATGAAAACAGGGGCCTACAAACAAGAAACACCCATTTGGATCTATAAAAATGAAACCAGAAGTAAAGAAACAAAACCAAGAAACCTCTTTGGCCTAATAATATGAACGAAAAGGAGTCGAGTCCAAAACTTCTCTAGCTGGCAGATTGCGAAGAAGAGGAGAAGAAAGTAGTAAAAGGGGAAAGAAAAGGGAGGGGGGAGGAGGGGGGCTTGGAAGGGAGAGCTAGAGGCAGGAGAGATAGAAAGGGAGGGATGGAGGAGGCTGGGTAATGTACTACAAAGTTTCGGGGGCCGTCGACCGTGGCAGTCCAGCTCTATGAGTCTATCTGCAAGCGGTCCACCCAGGCAGTCCACCACTATGAGGCTATCTACAAGTAGTCCACCTTGTCAGTCATCCCTGGCCTCAAACGAGAATAACCACCTTTCTGAGCTGCGCTTTTACATATAAACATGAGCACATGCTATCTGTACAGGTAGTGGGGACGTGGTACAATGATTAAAAGAGCAAAGAAGAGTAGGTGAAATAGAGGGAGGTAGAGTAGGAGGCAAACTGGGTTGAGGAGGTAGAAAGAGAGGTATGGTAGAAGGAGAGAATTATAGATGTGGAGAGGAGATGTAGTTATAAGGAGCTAGAGAGAGTGAGGAAGCAAAAGATATGCAATGAACAAAGAAGGTGACCTTCTTACCTCATGGTGACATTGGAGGGGGTTGACTTACTTGGTAGTCTCCAATCGTATAAAAGGATTGAGCAAATTGCTGTCCTCTAGCCTAACAGCATGGGTGCCCAAAAAGGGCATGGGGAAGACCCAAAAGAACATGGATAGAAGTCGTGAGGAAAGATATCGTGACTTTTGGTTGTACTGAGGGTATGGCCTTCTATAGAGAAGGATGGAGGAGCAAGATGCATATAGCTGACCCAGGATAATTGGGATAAGGCTTGGATAATGATGATGATGATTAACAAGGTGATATGACCTTGCTAGTTGACACCTGGTTTGAGATGTCACATCCCACCATCACTGATGGAATGCCATTGTTCCAATAACTTTTCTTGATACCAAAATCTTGAACTTCCTATTACTCATTAAGGAATATTTCCTTAGTTCACTATCAGGGTAGCTGAAAGCTATGAGGAACCAGTTGTTTTTGCCTGGGACTCCCAGGAATCATACTTGGGTCGTTTGGTGATAAATTGGAAAAATAAGTATACATGTATGTAGTTATGTACTTATTAAATATAAATAACTTAAAAAAGAAATGTTACATGCTAGAAAATTTGTTAGTAGCGTAAGCAGCATGTTTCTCTCGTTTTATTTTGTTCTATTATGACCATGGACAGGTATCATAATTTTCTTGTTTCGTTTGTGTATGAGTGAATAACAAGGAAAGTTGACTTTGCAGATTGCCAATGCGCTATACTATAATGCCATGTTGACATTCAGTGCATTGCAAAAACTTGGGGTTGCTACGGAAATCTTCGAACTCTGGTTTCAGATGCTTCAACAAGTTAAAAAGAGTGGTGTACGTGTGTATTTTAGAAGGTATTTTTTTTTTTAATATTTTGAGTAGCTTATTTGTCGTGTATTGCTATGCTATTTTGGATGGGATTCAAGTTCTTTGGTCATTTCAGGGAACATGATAAAAAGGTTTGCTGCTTGGGATTAACTTCACTTCTTGCATTACCTGTGGAGCACTTGCCTGAGCATGCAGTAGGTCGTGTGTTCCGAGCAACACTTGATCTGCTTGTTGCTTACAAGGAACAAGTAGCAGGTTTGTCAATGGGTCCCTTTCATCATTTATGCCTTAATTATGAATGTTAGTGTCTCCTTGTTGCATTCAGGTCCTCATTAAGATAACCTTGGGATTGTAGTTCAAAAGGTGGCTTTTCTTTTCCCTTTTACAGGGTGGCCTCCTAACCACCCCCTAAACCCCCTCTTTATCTCTCTCCCACACATTCTTGCGTGTTAACATTTGTTGGAAACTGAGCAGAAGCTGCAAAAGAGGAAGAAGCCGATGATGATGATATGGATGGTTTCAAAACAGATGATGATGATGGGGAAGATGATGGATCGGATAAGGAAATGGGAGTTGATGATGAGGATGGCGATGACGCTGATAGTCTTAGGCTTCAGAAGTTAGCAGCCCAGGTTTGTGAAACAAGAAATCATGTATTTTCTCGGTTATGCTTTGCCAATTTTTTTATTAATGGCCATATTGTTATTAATGGCCAAGAACGTCTGAAGCCTAAATAGAAAAGATAAAGAGAAGAAGAGAAACAAAAGATGCCTCTATGATACATACTTAATATGCCTCTATGATACATAGTTTTTTAAATTATCAAGATAAATGTATAGATAAAATTTAAGGTGACAATGAAATTACAAGGGTTTTTTTATCAGTGATGCATTATGCATTATGCATTCTTGTATTACTTTTAATCACTTAAATTTACTCAAAAGATGCTAGGGTCCAGCTATTACTGAGTATGTGGAGTGTGAGTTTCACTTCAAACATGCAAAGCTATCCGAGTTTTTGATTATATTGGATAAGCGTGTTTTGCTATTTAGGTAGATCTTGGTTGTGTTCTAAACCTTATCTGGCCCTGATTTGCTTATGAAAAACAAAATGCCCACCAAGCACACATGTACCGCCAATCTTAGGCCCTTCGGTTGAGTTTTTATCTCATAGTTTTGCTTGTGACCCGTCATGATGCTGGAAGGAAAGCTGGGAAATTAAATCCATCCTTTTCTTGAACCTTAAACAAGCAAAATCAACAATAATGGAGAAAGAACATGGACTAAGAGGAGAACTTTTTCTATCATAAATAAAGTCATTCTAAATAACAGTCTCTCAAAATGTGACATCCAACCTTATAAGCTTATATCTCTTGAAATTGGTAAAAATTAAAAAATTAGAATACTTTCGTCCTGCATCACATCACTAATTCGTATTTGAAAAGAAAAAATACCCACAATGCATGCATGCACACACACAATCAAGTTTCCTAAATTATCTTTTTTTTGTTTTGTTTGTGTACTCTCCTCATTCCTTCCCCTTGTAGATTTTGGTTATCTTTCTACTCAATGCATACTTTATTGTTTGATAGGTTCTTTTAACTTGCTGTATATTGTATTGTTTGGTAACTGCTTCTACATTTTATCTGTCTTGTATAGTTATTGTGTGCTGTCTTGTTTGTCAACTGTAATTCACTTTATGTACACTGTTGTTTGGTAACTGGATAGTTTGATGTGTTTCTTTTATTTTTCTGAATGTAGGCAAAGTCTTTTCACCCGAATGATGATGATGATGATTCAGATGATGATTTCAGTGATGATGAGGAGTTTCAATCTCCTATTGATGAGGTGGATCCCTTTGTTTTATTTGCGAACACTGTGAAAGGTACCTTCCTTGCAGTTCAAACCTTATACGTGTAATTGCAAGCCTTCCATCTTTTGCATGGTGTCCACATAAGCCATTCCCTCTTGGAAAAACCTGATAATGTTGTTAGAAGACACATTTCTGTTTCTTCCTTTGTTTCCTCGTTAACTAAGGAAAAAGTTTATATAAGGATGCTACCTTATAATGTAGAACTACTGATGCCTCTCAAAAATCCATCGGAAAAGGTAGTTTTAATGTTGAAAAAA
>NW_006499751.1:1861749-1874772 GCF_000471905.2 Amborella trichopoda | reverse complement strand
TAGTGCATTTTACAACATATTATCTACACCGTCCATTTTCAAGATTTTCATATGTTTATAGATCTACTTGATTTTAGCCATTTTTGAAATTTAAAATTTTATATTTAGATATAAAAATAGATTTTTAGATAATCCTAAGAACATTTTGCATCGAAATTATAGACCATGATAAAATTTGAAGATGCACCTTACCTCTACACCTACGGATGCATCCGTATGCCAACTGCACCCATTAACTATTGACTTCTATAGAAAACAAATGATACAGGCATTTCATTGGAAGTGTCCATTGGAAGGCCTTCTGAATCAATCTCCTCCTTCCAAGCCTTTGACCTCCCAAATTCCAACCATCGATCTACACCCCTCGTATATTTTGCATGAGTAAATAGCCACTTTCCATTTGACCTCATCTTTTAACTACCTAATTCTCTGCTTATTCTCTGGCTCTGAGTTCCACTTTCTTTCCCTTTCTGAGAACATTGTCTCTCTTACCCTCTTCCCCACACAGATGGAGAGATCTATTGCTTGATGGGAACCTGTACTATGATCCACATGACACATCAAAGTTGCAGTCATAAGGGTCATAACCATCCAAGCAATGGGTTGGATTGTGATGCATAAAAAATGGAGACCCACCTTGACATGACTTGTTTTTGGGTCCTGCTCTTATTGTCCAACCTATTAATTGGATGCCAATGGACCTTGTGTACATCCATGATGTCTTGTGATCATGTGTACCATCCTTGTCATTCGTTCTTCATTTGATCTGTTGGGGCCTCATTGCTCATACTGAATTCTTGTGCTTATAGTTTACTTTTGTTCTTATTGCTACTGGTGATGCTTCTTATCACTGCCACTAGTACTGCTATATTTCTACTACGGCAACCTTTATGATATTATGATTATCAAGAAAATTGTTTAAGCAATCCTTCAAAAAAAGAAAAGAAAATTGTTTATGCAAATACGAGTACTCAGTCCCTTAAAAAATTGAATGTAAATATATTGGTATAGTGATTCCTCCTTTCTTTTCTTTTCTTTTTTATATTTCCTGATTTATATGGCGGATATCACTTTATAACAAAAAATTGTTAATGTGTTAACCAGCCATGTCAGCATCCAACCCTATGAGGTTTCAGAATCTAATGCAGTCCTTAGACTTTCACTACCAAGCTCTTGCCAGTGGTGTAGCTCAGCATGCAGAAGAGCGGAGAGTAGAGATGGAGAAGGAGAAGGCCGAAAAAGCTGCATGCTCATAAAATTAGCACGTCAGTCGATGCTCTCGATTGTGTCAGCATGTATGTTAGTACTTGAGGGATGGATTACAAGTCTTCCCCCATTTGTTGATTTGGTAATGTTGGGCCAGTGTTTGGCTTCTGTTCAAGGCAGTTGAGTGTCTACCTGATGAACTTAGGTTTAGATCTGGCACAACACTTGTTTTCTCTATCCAAAAGAATGAATAAAGGAAGCAAGATAAAGGAGGAGAACAAGAAATGAGCTCTGTGGTTTTGGTAATAAACCACAAGTGCACGTTTTGCACTTGTCGTGGCGAGGGTTTTGTCTTGTCTTGTGGTATTGGTATCATGCCCTCCTAGTGCTCAGAAAGCATCCGGTGGGTTTTATTCTTTTTTCTGGTGGGGGAAGATTTGGGCCTTTATGAGTTGGCCCTCCCTCCCTTTCTCGGAGTGAGTTGAATTTGTTAGAGAGCAATTTTCCCATTTCCGGGCAGGGTGGTTCCGGGGATGTTTGTCAATGAACCTGGTCCAGTTTTACTGAACTAGGGGAAGTTGGTCAGTATACTATAGAGTGTATATTAATCAGTGATAGCCCAAGGTGTATTTAGTGGTGGTGGGGTTTTTGGTAAAATTATATGGGAGCGGAGGCCAGGGGATTTGCTAGCATTCCCCCTATTTTTTGGTTATGTAAACAAGATTTTATTCATTGAAAGTTGACAAGAGAATTTTGGGTTTTTATTTGTTATCGAATTGTTCCTCTTTGCTCAAATTTATTTTATTTTCAATTGTCTTGGAAATTGGTTTTGTTTTCAGATGGTTTCGCATGTTTTCTTTATTGCCACAAGCCAGATCAGCTGGTTGGTCATGACACCTATATCTTAGTAGTGTCCTATCCCTTTTCTAGCACCTGACAATTGTAAATTATTTTAATCTGGTGATGAGATTTTAGCTTTTAAAATGAAAGATTTCAGTGGCCATGGGAAGTGTTTGTTATCCCTGGAGGGAATGAGTGCTTATCGTTTGACTTGATTATCAAATTGGTATGGTTTGGAGCAATTAGCTTCTTCCTTTCATCTATATTGTCAGAATGGAAAATCGTCCCTCAAATGTTGAGTTGAAAATTAAATTGCCACTTTTCAGCTTATGTTTTTCCCAGGAACATACTTGGTGAAAAATGAGGTAACTTTCATGCATCCTTATGCCAAAGCAATGTCGTGATGCCAGTTATGTACGAAGTATTGGGATACTTACAGATAAATCCGGCTTTTGCACACGTTTGCTTGGAGTAGGGTGTAGGTTTAAGCTTCTGTGAGGGTTTCTTGTCTCGTAGCGTGTCGTCTTTGATTATGAAATTTTAATGTTCAAAGTTCAAATCAAGCAAATCTATGAACGTATGAAAATCTTGAAAATGAGCGATTCAGATAGTAGTGTATTATGAATTGTATTTATTTTGGGGACTTCAAAATCTTTTTTTTTTCCTCTATCCAAATATCTCGATGACAGGATGTCAATATTGAAACAGCTTTTTTCTATGTATTTTTAAGTGCACCTTAATTCTACAATTTGCGGCGCTTAATGGTGTATAAATATTTTTCTTTATCGTTATTTTTATTTTATTTCTACTTTTTCATGCTATTGGGAGTTATCCTGAGAAATACAATCTTTAAATGAACGTGGGGCCAAAGTGCAGCAAGTATTGAGAAATAGTTTTGGAGATGAGCACTTAATTAGGGTATGAGGACCCATTTTGCTCTGAACCCAACTATAGGAATTCTTTAATAAGAAACTACTACTTCGCAAAAGTTGCATGTTTATTTCGCATTAGGCTCAATTTAGGATTTTTGGGGGCGCACGTGTGATTTACGTTTGAAGTTAACAACCAAATAGGACTCTTCTAAAACGGATCGCGTTAGGTAGCGACCAGTGTAGGAAAAATCAGGCGGTTCAAATTGGAATCACTTAGATTGGAACTGGCCACCGTTTGCAGTTGATTTGGGTAAATTTAAAATAAATTATTTAAAATCCTAAAAAATAAGGGATTTTATTTGTAATGAATTTTTTAATTTTTTTCATCATTTTCGTAAAGATTGGAAATTGTTTTGGTCATTAAAACTTATTTTTACATTTTCCCATTTTTTAAGAAAATTTCAAAAATATCCTTGGGCACAAATCGATTATTTAAAATCCATCTTTTTCATCAATTTTCAACTTCATTTGGATGTACTTTGTTTAATCATGTTTTAAATATATTTTTTATATTTTATTAGTTTTTTGTTTTTGTATTTTTAAAATTTTTTTGACACTTTTTTGACCGTCCGAGACTTATTCGGTTAGTCTGATTGAACCGGTTGGTTTACCAGGTAGTACTAAGTAACCGCTTCTAGCCCTATGTCCAATTAATCGTTCCGGTTCAATTTTTCACTGGTAGCTACTCGAGTTGAGAGTCTCTGGTTATGACCAATTCCATAGGATATTTGTAGCCTATGCACTTGGAAGAGCAAAAACGCTCGCTCTCTCTCCCCCACACGCACATCAAATCACAATATTTTGAGTGGGGAAGGAACCATCCATGGTTCTAGTTGGGGATAGAAAGAGGATTTGAATTTCTTTCTTGAAATAATACCATCTCGAATGTGATATTCACCTTCATCAACAACTTATTTGCAAACCATAAATCTAATGAAGACAAAATGCTGTGAGGCATTTTAAGGTAATATTAATATGCAAATCTTACCATTCCGAAGGGAACGTTCACATTTGAGTTCACCTTCAACGACCACTTATTTCGATGAGGTTGCAAATCCATAATTCAAAAAGGGCTTGAAAAAATGATGTGAGTATTAGATAATGTACAGAGAAACTTTATCACCATCATCATCATCATCTAAGCCTTATCCCAAGTAGTTGGGGTTGGCTAATTTATATAGAGATGTGACAAAAGTTTTACATTAGTTGCCAACCTGACACAACCCTTATCCTTTCTCATCTGAGCTCAGGACTGGCCAAGGTTGAGTTTCTCCTCCCCACAAATACAAGAATAAATATTGCCATAAATAATTCAACCATGTGAATGTACCAATAGTCTGAGCAGATAACAATCTAGGAGCACTCTCCTAACCCCTTCGATCCCTCCCCACCTTTTGTTGTCACTGAGTTAACCTCATTTTAACCGGTTCATCCATAACTCTCTAGAATCCAGTCGCTCGAATCCAAACCTAAAAAGGGAAACTTTTTTGTCGACCAGTTCATCCATAACTCTTCAGAATTCAGCCCCTCAAATCCAACCCAAAAAGGGAATCTTTTTTGTGGGAGACTAGATGCTCCTCTACTCACCAATGCACACCAGGTGACAATTAAGTGTTAAATCAGGCATAAAGCCAATCAAAAAGTAAAATGTCATAAAAAACACTAAACAAATACCAGAAGTGAGAACATATGTTAATAAAATATCATATAAAGAAGAATGATTCACATTCCAGTGGGCACCACTTTAAAAGACCTACTGACGTTTCAAAAGTTGAAGTTTGGCCAACATTACTGGTAGCAGAAGTTTACTACAGCAGTTCAAGAAAAATTTAAAAATGCACTAGGATTAGTTTGGTTTGAAAATTTCTGACATTAGTTCTCACACAGAAGCTCTAGATTGGAGCATCCTGCAAACTAGATATATTTCATGTTCGGCCATTCTAACCTATACTGCAGTCCATCAGAAAATTCTGCTCAAGTTTCAAAAGAGCATATTATTACCCTTATTTCTATTAAGTATGTATTCTGACCTCTGTGAGTATTTTTTTATTGTATTCATTTTCTATAACCCCATCCAATATTATTGCCCAATGCCATTTACCATCGCCTTTTCCATTTTGAACTAGAGTATAGCAATCATATGACAATAGCATAGGCCACATAAAGATACTAAAAACATATGCAAAGCATTACAGCTAACTTTTTATCAAAATAAGCATCCATTTTCGGAAATCCATTTGAATAGGTTTATGTGAGCATTTGCTTCCTCATATATAAGATGTACAGTTCAGAAAGGGAGAGTGCGACCTCGAATCAAAAATCACAGTATTGCATGATTGTCAAGCATTGAAGCATAAAGGGAACATGCATGTTATGGTAAAGACTATATCTAAAATTGGAAATTGTTGATAGTAAGTCAATAGGAGCATCAATTTAACGAGAGAGCTGGAGCAAAAATCTGAATAGATTACCAAGTTTTATTCATTGCAAATCTGAGAATAGAAATTGGGGCATAGATACCATCCAACTCAATAGGTCAAAAGAATTGTTGAATGGCTCTTCAAATTTGAACTTGAGTATACAAGCCTTGGTTTGAGGTCTATTGGCTGTTAATGATCCAGAGCAGGTTATTGTTGAACTAGATTCCAGAATTTGATAGAAGCAATAGTGGTTGTTAATGAATTTGAAAAACCCTTGAAAATGAAGAGGAAAAGAATTTTGTCGATCGCACATTTGAAAGACAGCCGACCCCAATTAATTGAGAAAAGGCTAAAATGATGATGATGACACATTTGTAAGACATTCTAGGGAGGAATTTACCAAATAGTTCCTTCTATCATACTCAACAGATGGTTTGTCACAAACTACAAAAGAAGCCTGAGATGATGCAGTTGTGGAAGTTTATGGGAGCAATGGTACCCAGTCTGTTCAGTCAATGCCTGTCTTGAACTCTGATGAAACTACAACTGGAAGTAAGAAGGGTACGGGACTGTCAAATCGAGAGAGAGCTATGTAACTTACCAGATATGGGGGAGACAAATCATCTGCACAGTGAAAAATGTCGTTCCAGGTTATGCCTTTCCAAGGAATGCGAAACATGATGATTTCCTAGATAGAACAATCCATGAAGACAAATTATGTAACAATACAGCTGAGAAGGTTCTAGTAGATGAGCGGATGACATTGGAATAGAGAGATATAGCACCCGTTCGTGCTGATTATATAGTCAAATTATATCTAGAATACACGTCAGAGATCGACTATTTAACATTTTACCTATACCTTTTGATTTAATTTCAAAATAGCCATCAAAATACACATGGCCATTGTTGGAATAGTTGAAAAAGTGCAAACTGTTAAATTGTCGAAAAGTTACATATATTTTGATAAATTTCTCGAAAACCAAAAGGATAACTCAAGAAGAGAACAGGATGAATAGGTCTCAGGTGCATCCACCTGTCCATGACGTGTTGCGTACATTTTTTAGCAGATTTTCTATCTATGCAGGCGTATTCGCACCTCCTTTCGACATATGTGGTGAGAGGTAAACTAGATCACGAGACATCAGCGTAACCATCCCAGCAACTTTTTGAGCTATGATCCAGCACTCTTTGAGTATTTGGGCTTCTTTTTATATGTATAGTGTGCTTCTTTTTTTTTTTTAACAAAAGTATAGTGTGCTTTGTTAAGCACTGATTCTTTTGTGTATGAACTCAAGGTTAAACCCCATGGTGTTGGCCTCCATCATACATTGTAAAAACTTTGTTGCAGTAAAAAGAAAAACAAAGTTTGCAATCCCAAAAAAAGAAAAAGAAAAGGGAGGACAGTGGAAAGAAAAGGTAGAGAAAGAAGAATGCATGCAATACAAGGATTAATGTAGATGCAAAGTTTGATGTACATAAATATTCACAAAAGAGCAATGAAGCACAAGTGATTGAAGCATCAACAAGATGAAGAGGATAATACATTGCAGTTAGAAGGGAAATGAAAGAAAAAGAACAGTTAGAATGTCATTAAAGGTAATGGCTTTCCCAAGAGTAAACAAGTAATCAAATACTCCCAGCTCAAAAAATACAAAAAATGGAAGGGTATTGTTTGAAGATGCCATTGTTATGAAGATATCTGGCTGAAGATTTTTCTGTATTGATGGCATGATAAGAGTTGTATGCCTTGGGATTATTTCGTAGAACAACTAAAGAAAACCCGAGAAAGAGAGAACAAACTGCAAAGTGAGAACTGAAAGTATAAAAATAACAACATTGCTAAAAGCTAATGCCCACTGTATTAGTTTACCCAAAACCCAAGCTGTGAAAATTTAAGTGTAGACCAGATTACATGTCTTGAGCATTATTAATACCCACTATCAACATCAAGTTAAATAATCATCTTTTGATACAAAGAAACTCATACATACACACTGAATTATTAAAAGAAGAGTAAGCTTAATGCAATCCAAATATCGAACGATCAAGACTCGTCAACAACATCGCAGATTCAAACCAGTCACTTTATCAAATTTCTAAACTTATGACAGTTACCTTCACTTGTGAACATCCCTAAAACACTCCCTAGAGTAAAATAGTTGAGAATTTCAAAATCTCAAACAGTAAGAGAAACACAGATAGATGATAGGAATGAATTCACAATCAATCACATATAATGCTCATGAGATTACTAGGATCAAGAAATGGGGATTTTTATTACAAAGTAGCATTCCACATTTAGAGTGAATACTAAAACAACAATATATCATCAACATATCTACTAAAACAACAATATACCATCAAACAATTAAACAGTGGTTACATGCAGACAAAATCCATCCCACAACTTCTCAGACCCGTTCCTTTCATTCATCAAAGATAAAAAAAAAGTGAAGAAATCAGATGGATGGTATTAGGAAGGCAGGAAACCTTCTTTGACGCAGAGACCCGCCATCAAAACGATCAAGCCTATCGTAGAAGAAATCAGATGGATGGTATTAGGAAGGCAGGAAACCTTCTTTGACGCAGAGACCCGCCATCAAAACGATCAAGCCTATCGTAAGGCACTGGGTGGTGGACATGACGGTTTGTGAGTAGGCAAAGAAGGATATGGCCACGCCCACCATGCCAATTACCAATCCCTTCATGCTCTGCTCCATCTCTCTCTCTAAATCGCCTGAAATTTGTTGTCTATGCTTTGCTCTGTATGATACAGGGGTGGGTTGTACTTAACGAACGGCTCTTCTCTTTGTGCTTTGCTTCCTTCCTGTGGAGGCAGTGTCAACGCTGAGGAGACCTACTTCCTACCGGATCAATATTTTACAGTTTATTATTATTATTATTATTATTATTTTTGAAGCTTTAAAATTTATAAATAAAAATAAAAATATATTTTAAAGCTATCAAAAATATTTTGAGTATTGAAACCACATTTCTAGATACTATTTAAAGGTGGGCTTTGTTTTGATTGCTTAGAACCAAGGCCTATACAAATCACATCCTTTTTTTTTTTTATTAAAAAGTATATAATGAGACTATTTACCTTTTACGTGGTTATAATTAATATTAACCATTGGATGTGAAATTGAGTGGCTGTACTTATTTAATTGACCAATTATTTTTTCAAACTATGTGACACACCTAAGTTATTAGATTTTACATCGGATGATTGTAAGTAATTATGATCTCCCTATAAAAAAAGTAAATAGTTTCATTATATACAATCCTTTTTTTTGTGTAGACTACAAGTTCATATTATCATCTAAAGGAAAAAGTTTATTTAAAGGGCTTTTCAAGGACGAAAATGGTTTGATAAAGGTGTACCCTATCAAAATAAATAAAGCCTCATCATAACTCATCGAAAATTGTAATTTAAGCATTTGAAAACCGTCACAAGGATTATCTCGGCTTGAACATTATTGTTGTAAAAAAAATAGAATTCTAAGATCTAAAAATGGTGTATATGGTAACAAATTATCTAGACCATTCACCTAAAAAATAGGTTTTCAAAGATCTGTAAATTTTTATGAGTTTCAAAATTGTATTATCGGTGTTGAAAATTGATTTTAGAGTCATCATGACGATTATTGTTGCTGAAAGTGCTTACAAGACGAGGATTTGAGGTGAGGCTTTATTTTTGTTTTCATAAAGCTTAGGCCATATAGAAACTTCTTTCTTTTAAGAAACAAGCTTCTGGTGATGTTTTTTTTAGGAACAGCAAGGGGGCACTTGCTCCGCACTTTGCTTGATGATTATATTTATAGATAAATAGATTCACGCCTACAAATTTGATAAATGTCTATAAGAAATATTAGAATATGATTGTATTCCATATAAATGATTATATTAAAGATCTTTTCATATAAAAAGAGCTTTGCATATCAATATCGGAAAGTCACACACAGATAGGTCCTCCATGTAAACAGTGGAAGATAAATAGACAACCATAAAATCTTTCTATTGACAACGGTTTAAAGTCCTCACTCTTCACATACCAACTTTCTTGAATCACCTGCAAGTTATAATGGAGCGCATGTTTTCAGTGTACGAAACATGCATTTAAAAATCACATAAACAGGCAATTATAAAGACATACATCATATACATATATGCAAAAATGACAGATGGACATAGGTCATATTTTCATATAGTAATCATGTTTCAAAACAATGTTTGAAAAAACGGCGAGTCGCAATGGACTTCTCCGAGTCGACACGGGAATTGGTTACCCTGTGTCTATTCCAACAAAATACGTGGAGTCACCTGGTTCTCGAGAAGAACTAGAGATTTGCTACAGTGACCGCTCGAGTCACTGTTTAAGATTCGGTGAACAGTGTAAAACATAAAAAATCATCAAAATTTGGATTTTTTTGATCAATTATTGGATTTTACAGGCTTGGGATCGAATCTTTCAGGCATTAACTATCACTTTTCAGCTTTATTAATCATTATATTTGAATTGATCGAATTTAGATAACAAATTATCGGTTTTGTGAAGAACACGAATTTGTTTAGGTTATCCACCATTTGTTGGATTGCAAACAAAATATGACACTATTTTTTATCAAATTGGAGGGTTCTTACTCCTGATAGTGCTATTGAGCAAAAATTATACATCATTTTCGCTTATTTTGGTCAATTACAAGACAAATTTGGGTTCGAAGTTACAGTTTCAGAAAAACAGGTAAGAGCTTATTTTTTTCCGCCATTTAATCGATTCCAATCGATTTTTTGCAAATATTTTTTTCATATCATAGAGTTTTGGTTCTTTATAATGTTATTGATCAAAATTGTATCCCATTTATCTTTTTTGTTCTATTTGAGGTGGATTTTTTATTTTGAGTCACGGTTTTCTCAAGAACAGTTATGGCTTTTTTTTTTCTTACCAAACTATTAATTTAGACGAATTAAAGCACCATTATGAATTATTTCAGAGAATTTTTGAAGTTAATACTGTTCTTCATATGATTTTGGGTGTAATTTGTGGGATTAATCAACTTTTATTGCTCGATTTTTTGAAGAAATGGAGTTGTGGCTTGCGTTTTTAGAAAAAGAGTTAAAAAATCCTCCAAATTGAAATTTTCAGTCGAATTAGACATCATTTTGAATGATTTCAAAGGGGTTTTGAGGATAACAATGTTATTTCGATGATTATTGATGTTATTTGTGTGATTAACTAAATTTTAGTGATCAATTTTTTGAAAAATAGTGATTGTTGGAGTTTTACAATTTTTTTTAAAAAAACATGATTTTTTGAAAAATCGTGACCAAGTTTTGATTATCATGAGACATTAACTTTTATTTTTCAATTTTATTAAATTTTTAATGCAAAAAATGTATGTTTACACATAATATGTATGCATATTCTTGATACATATTTTATAATTATATTATCTTGAATGACTATATCATTGTAAATATTATTTGTGGCAAGTCTACATATAGTGGCATTGTGGATGACTATGTTGTTGTAATTTTTTTTTTTATTGATACTATATCGTTGTAAAATTTTTTTTTTATTTTTCTTGATAAAAAGTTTGGCTTAAACATACTCTTTTCACCTATAATGTAGCATAAATAAATTTTTTTTGCCAGTACGATCTAAATCATGCTTGTCAAAATGAAGATTTGTGGGGAGTCTACATGTTCATTGTAAAATATTGTTAATTGATACTATATCATTGTAAATATTTTTTTTCTTGATTCTAAGTCTAACTTTTACATACTCTTTTTATCTATAATATTGCATAAATAAATTGTTTTTGCCAGTAGGAACTAATTCATGCTTGTCAAAATGAAGATTTGTAATGAGTCTATCTGTAGTGGCATTGTGAATGACTATACCATTGTAACTATATTTTTTATTGATACTATATCATTATAAATTATTTTATTTTTTCTTTCTTGATTCTAAGTCTAGCTTATACAAACTATTTTCACCTATAATGTTGCATAAATAAATTTGTTTTGCCAGTAGAATCTAATTCATGCTTGTCAAAATGAAGATTTATAGCTAGTCTACATGTAGTGGCATTGTTAATGACTATATCATTGTAAATTTTTTTTATTGATACTATATCATTGTAAATATTTTTTTTCTTGATTCTAAGTCTGACTTAGACAAAGTCTTTTTATCTATAATGTTGCATAAATAAATTTTTTTTGCCCGTAGGAACTAATTCATGCTTGTCAAAATGAAGATTTGTGACAAGTCTATATGTAGTGGCATTGTGAATGACTATACCATTGTAAATATATTTTTTATTGATACTATATCCTTGTAAACATTTTTATTTTTTTTCTTGATTCTAAGTTTGGCTTATGTATACTCTTTTCACCTATAATGTTGCATAAATTTTTTTTTTTGCCAGTAGGATCTAATTCATGCTTGTCAAAATGAAGATTTGTGGCGAGTCTACATGTAGTGGCATTGGGAATGATTATATCAGTATAATTTTTTTTTATTGATACTATATCATTGTAAATATGTTATTTATTTATTCTAAGTCTGACTTATACGTACTCTTTTTATCTATAATGTTGCATAAATAAATTTTTTTTGCTAATAGAAAGTAATTCATGCTTGTCAAAATGAAGATTTGTGACGAGTCTATATGTAGTGGCATTATGAATGACTATACCATTGTAAATATATTTTTTATTGATACTATATCATTGTAAATTTATTTATTTATTTATTGATTCTAGGTTTGGCTGATACAGACTATTTTTATATATAATGTTGCATAAATAAAATATTTATGCCAGTAGAAGTATTTTGCATGAACAATAAAGATAACTTCATGAACTACCCCTATGCATTATCACCGAAAGAAAGACTAATACGATCTTGCCGGGGGAATATATTTTTTAATTTTTCTTCCTTTCACCCATTTTCTTTTGGCAAAGATCGCTTACAAGTAGTCTTATTACAATAATTCTTGCTTCAAATAAAATAAAACTAACAAATCCAAGATCTTAAAAACCATGATGCCATTAAACCAATTTTCTTTAAATAAAGAAAATATCCACAATTCTTATGCTTGGGAATATAAAAGTACTATAATTAAATATAGCAAGAAACATAAAAAAAGTGAGTGCCGAAGATTACCTCAATCGGGCTTATTATACCCCACACCGAGTCACCAACATTCGATGGTGCGAGATCAACGGTTTAGCTTCAATCTCGAATTGGGAAAGAAAATTTCGGCCAAACTGAGTATTCACCCTTAAATCTCTACAAATTCTAACCCTCGAAATTTTCTTGGCTTACCCTTAATTTCCCAACCCTTTGTATTTTTAAAGCATGAGAGAGAAAGTGGGAGACCTAGGGTTGGGGTGTGCCTCTCTCGAGGCTTAGGAGAGAGGGTTAAAGTGAGATAGTTGGAGAGAGAGAGACTTAGAGGAGAGAGTGGAGCGTGCCCCTATGGGAGAGAGAAAAGCGTAGAGAATAGGGAGAGGGTGCACCCCTATTTATAGAGAAAAATTAGGTTTACGGTTTCTTAGGCTTTCTCATAGTTTGCCTATTTCTTGATATTGAATATGAACCGTTGATTAAGGTG
>NW_006499751.1:1807312-1845552 GCF_000471905.2 Amborella trichopoda | reverse complement strand
GATGATCCCTTCTTAATGATCTGGATCACATCAATTTCTGAAATGTCGTCCTCATCATATTGATCCCACTTAGGTTTTGAGGTGAAGGACTTTCTTTGAGCACTTGCTCATTTGTCCCTTCACGAGTTATTGTCCCAAAATTAAGTTTTTTCCTATCATCTTGGGCTTGGGAATCCATAGCTTCAAAACCTTGATTGAGCTTATGCCTGAGTTCATATTCTTCTTGCGAGTTTGATTCGTTGCCACACACATATGAACCATTTATTATATTAACTTGAAAGTACGGGTTGAACCTAGTGTGACTCTTGATGATGGAGATTTCTTGTGCCACTTTTGGGAGTGTATCTTGCAGTGAAATCTCATATGCGATACCCCTTTCTTCTCTTCCTTCTTCGGTTATGAGCTTGGAGCTAAGGTCATCCTTACTGCTTTGATCTTGAGTATCCTTAGTCATTAACTCTTGAGTAATGTTATGTTCATTTTGTTCTTCATCTATTGGACTTTCCAGTTGATTTCTTCTGGTGCTCCAAGTCCTTTGTGGATGTTCTTTAGGTTTCGACATAGCTTGTGGTTCTCCTGAATTAATCAGGTTGACATATGAATTGTTTGTCGAAGCATCTAGAGTTTCTGTTTTTTGTCATCAGCCTCTTTCTTTCTGACACTTATCGTGCCATTATCAATGAGGTTCTGAACTTTATATCTGAAAGTTCGATATTCCTTTGTGCTATGGGCATAGTTTTAATGCCTATCGCACCATTGAGATGTATCGCCTCTATGGAAAGAAGGAATCTTGGCTCCTGTTGGTAATTCTATGAGCCTTGCCTTAGCAACTTCTTCATGACATCGTTATAGACTCATTAATGAGAGTGAATTCCCTTGGTGTGGAAGTCTGCATTCTCCATATGGTAGAATTAATTTTAGTCTTTCCCTATGAATGGTTTGCAGAAAGGTTACTTTTCTTGATCATGTTCACTTCCTCTTCTGGAGTGGGTTTTTTGGCTGCGGCTTTATCTTTCTTGGCTCTCTTATATCGTGATACTCTTTCAAGCATATCATCAAATAAGTAAGGGACTGCCCCCACACTGAAGAACATGACATATTCTGGAGTCATGTTCTCTAATGCTATGTTTACCTTCACGGCTTCAGGGAGTGGAGTTTCAATGACTCGCATAGTGGCCTCTCTGAATCTGGCTATAAATAGGGGAGGAGACTCGCCCGACTTCTATTTGGTGGAAGTTAATTCACCAAGGGTGACAGGTCTTGACCTTCCTCCACTATAGCGGGAGGAAAATTGCCTAAACATTTTGTTAGGAGTTGCTTGAGGGTTATCCTTCATGAATATTTGGTACTCTGATAAGCTATGCAAGAACATGACCTTAAGTTGGTTGGGTCGGTCTCACAGTGTGTGGACCATCAATAAATAGGCATTGGTGTGTGCCTCAGACCCCCTTTCCCTAAAAATATGTTTCTGACCTGTGGTATCACGAACCCCACTGGTAGATCTTCTAGATGTCCTAGAACTTATTGTACACAAGCTTTAGGAGATGAGAAATCCCATATTCCCATTTTCTCTAAAGAGTCTTGGAAGTGTTTCATACGAGTGAATAGAGCCGTCGTTGTAGCTGTGAGCTGGCTCAGTTGTATGGTTTGTTGAACCTGATTTTTTGGTATGTGAATCGTATGAACCGACTGTTGGGCCCATGTAATGGGCTGCCCCAAGGACTGAGTCTGAGGAATGTGTTGAATTTGATGTGCTGGTTGTCATCTTGTAGGCTCACCCGAGTTGAATTGGGTCAGAGCATACCCATTACTCAGAGGTTGCACCACTTGCACATGCAAGGAGGCCTGCAGGATAGGATCACCGCTTAACTTGAATGAACGACTCAAGCTGCTATGACGATTAGACCTCTGACCTTGAGCGGCTAGGTCTACCTGACCCTGACCTTGGTTGGATGATCTATCTTTAGGGTTAGGGTATTCTCTTGGCCCAGCACTGGACTGAAAGAGTAAAGGGATGCCATAACTACTGCCAGAGGGAGTCTACCCTCTAGGTAGTCTTGGGCTCGAGTGATGATTAGAACTAGACCCTTGGCCCGTAGTGGGATGGATTGGCAGACTAACAACCCTAAGATTATCCTGGTTTGAGCTAAAATGTTAGACTTGGCCTATGGATTGAGTTTCTGACCTGACTTTCTTGGACTGAATGCACTGGATGGTGTATCCTCTATTGAGAAGGTATTGAAAGTAAGTATGCACTTTAGGATTGTCTTTATATCGAGTAAGATCAAAACCCTGATCTTTACTGATGATGGGTTGCTTGGGTAGACTTTTCCTAGTGGTATGTGAACCCACTCGCCCACTAACTATCTGATTGCCAAGACTGGAATGTTGGGCTGCTATATGACCATCAAGGTTCATACAACTGAGATCGGCTGACTCAAAGATTTGGGCCGAGGCCTTATTCTTGTTGTGCCGACTAGATTTGAGGTTAACCCCTATGTCTTGGAGGATTGCCCCCGGTCTGACCCCTTGACTATTCAGGGTATTACAAACCTTTAACCTGTTGGCTCGTGACTTTTAAAGGGTGGCCTTGAAGTTGGCTTCCATCGCTAGGTTTGGTTCTATGGGTGTCGAGAGTCGGCTCACTGACACGAGTGCTATGAATGATCTGTGAGGGAGTACTGTGAAGGTGTTTCTTGGACTGACTAAGTTCTCTGCCATGATCTTGGGTCATAATTACTAGACTTGGTGAGATCTAGACTCGATGCCTCGTGGTAGATCTACTATGTCTCTAGGGGCATAACCTCAACTAAGATCTAGGCTAGGACTAGACTGGATGAAACCTGTTAGACTCAATGGGTTTTGGTTTGAACCTTGAGCTAGGGTAAGCCTAGTCTAGCTCTAGAGGCAACTTTAAGCTTAGACCTATGTTAGAACCTAGACCTAGACTAGATGGGTACAAGTCTTGGCTCTGACTAAGAGTGGGTCTGGGTTCAGTCCTGGGTGTGAGCTTGGGTCGGACCTGGACTGAGCTGGGTGCAAGCCAGGGCTTAGACCAAGAGGGTTGTGATAATCAGACCAGGTGTGGACTTAGATTGGATCAAAGTTGGTTTAGGCACGAGCCCTTGGCTTGGACCAAAAGGGAGCCTAGGTTCAAACCTGAGTGTAACCTTGGTTCGGACCTAGGCTTGGCTGAGTATAAATCTGAACTTGGACCCAAAGAGTTTTGATGATCAGGCTAGGTGTGGACCTAGACTGGATCACGGATGAACTTGGAACGAGCCTTCAGCTTAGACCAAGAGGGGGTCTAAGTTCGAACCAAGGCGAGACCTGGTTTGGACCTCGACTAAGCTGGGTACAAGCCTGGACTTGGACCCAAGGGGCTCATCTTGGACTAAAAGCAGGTCTAGAATGAGATCTAAGAGTAACCAACATAAATAATCAAACAAGCACACGAAAACATTTGACCTAGTATAGTACTATATGTAGGCTTGGCTTGAGAGTGGGTTCCTAACTACTGAAATGCGGCTAGGCTAATATAGGTCCCCGCATAGGTCCTGGCCTCCTATTATAGGATTTTACCAGGTACTACTATATGCGGAGTTTCTTTGAGGCAAAGGATTACGGAGGGGCACCTCACAGTTAAAGTTACACGAATCCCAACCTCCGCGGGTCTCAAAGTTAGGTTTCCCTCACAACGTTAATGCAAATTTTGGGGGTTTTTGAAATATTTGTTTGTTGGTTTCCCAGGCACTCCCTGTTCGGTGTGTTTTGAAGTGTGTAAAGGAACACACAATTAAAATAAAGTCAAGCACACAATGCACATAAGACAAGAAAGGAAATAAGTAAGTGCTCGGCATTGATCGTGCTTAACGATGCGCTCTTCGAGGCGAAACTCGCTCGAAGCATAGTATAAATGGAGGGGTAAGAAGCTCCTAAGAAGGTAAAGTCAGAATAATGAGACCAGGCACAGTCCGTGCCAAGTTGAGCGCGGCCCGAGTCAAGGGTGACTCGCACGGGACACGGTTCAAGGAGGGTGCAAGCAGCCTCCGATGTATATTTATTTTTTATATTTTTTTATCTTTTTTAACCTTGATGAAATACAGTTAAACTAAGCATGGTGAAAGAAGGGAAAACATGGTTTCAATCAAAATTAACAAACTAAAGTAAAATGAAAGAGTCAAAAACAACACAGACCTATCTGAAGAAAAATATTTTTTTTATATTTTTAAAAAATTTATTTGAAGTCTAAACTTGGTCGACATGGAGTCAAAAATCCATGGAATGGGCCTGTGGGATCCCATAATTTTTCTGGGACACTTGCAGTTGAGAGACACGGGTGGTGTCGCCTGGGCGGCACAGTGTTGCCCTTGCAGGAAAAAAAGTATTATTTTTATCTTGTTAATCTTGATGAAATAAGACTACTTTAAAATTGGAAGAAGTAAGAACAAAAAATTATTTATGATGAAATAAATTAAAACAGAGTAAAGTATAACAGTGTAGACAGAACAATAAAATATTTTTTGGTATTTTTAAAAATTTTATTTTGCTCCGAAATGTTTTGAGCAGTCACAAGAGATTCTTAGAACTCAGCCTGCAAATTTTCCAAAAATTATGATTTGGGCAATAGCGGGCACCAGAAGCCGTGTTGCCTTAGACCTGGGCAGCACGGTCCGTGTCGGCTTGGGCAGCACGCCTTGTGTCGCCTGGGCGGCACGCCTCATGTCGCACAAGGAAAACAGGGTTTTGGAGCACCGAAACCTCGGGTCATTTTTACAATTGGGTTTTGGACCCTTTTTGGATTGAAAACAGTGCAAAATAGTGAACAAAATCCGTAATTTGGCTCTTGGATCAAGCTCGAAATGCCCCATGACGGGCGCCAAACTATTTATGATGAAAATCAGACAGATCTGGTATAAAGATCTCTCTGAACTTAAGAACTTAAACTAATGAAAATGCAGTGGAAAAAAAGATGGGACAAATTAGATTTGAGGCAAGATCTACCTGAAAACAAGCAGATTTACTCTCAGATCTGTGACAAAGCCAGCATGATCCAAGATACAAAATTATGATTTTTAAAGAAAATTAACCAAAATAAGATCAAAATAAAATGAAAACAGTAAAAATAAGAAGAAGGAAAAGTGAAGACAGTGATATCGAACTGGGCTGGATGGCCAGGGACTCCTGAGCCTTCTAGGGCTCGCCTCTATCAGAATCGGGTCCCCTTTTGCCTCTCCGATTCAGATGTCGATCAGCCAGTCTCTGGTGTAAAGGGTTAGATCTAGAGTTGTTGTGCCCAAGGTCTAGGTTTTCTTAGGCTTAAAGGTTGGGGTCTCAAGAGAGGAGGCTAGGGTTTTCTGAAGCTATCTCTATGGTTTCTCTTGCTCTTCCTAGGTTTCAATCTCTATCCCAAGGTTTCAATCTCTATCTTAGGGTTTTTCTCTCTATCCAGGGTTTTTCTCTCTCTATCCTAGGTTTTCTATCTCTCCCCTCCAAATGACCAAGAAAAGTGGCTTTATAGGGTTCAAAATCTGATCGGAAGGATATGCACGTGTATTCAACAAATCCCTCGCTCAAAGATGCACATTTTGAGGGTCACAGATTTGGGTGGCATGGGTCATGTCGCCTGGGCAGCAAGCTTGTGTCGCCATGGCCTGTGTCGCCTAAGGCTAGGTGGCACGAGTCGTGTCGCCTTGGCAGCATGCCCAGTGTCGAACAAACCAATTTTGGTCAAAATTCAAAAGTTTCACTTCTGGTGTGTTCCTCAGTCTCTTGTGAAGCTCTCAGAGAAAATTTGGGTCATTTTTTACTATTTTTAATGATTTTTATGGTAAAATAGGGAAAATATAGGATGACTTGGGCGATACGCCCTGTGTCACTTGGGGGGCACACCCAAACAAAACTTGTCCAAAGTGATGTTTTGAAATTTTTGTGTCTTCCTCAGCCTCTTGTAAAGCTCTTACAGAAAATTTGGGTTTAAATGAATTTTTTTACTATTTTTAATGATATTTTTGGTAAAACAGGATGTTTATAGAAATCTGGGTCAAAACAGGGTTTCTACAAGGTTCCGAGCTGGCAGATGGGTTCTGGGTCACAAGGTAGGTTGTGTAAACTATGGATTTGGGTTTACTAGGTTAAGTGTGATCCTAAGGGATCAGGAAACCATAGAATTATCCATATTTAAAATGGGGTGTCTACAGTTGCCCCTCTTTGGCACGCTTTGTCTTTCGAGGGACATGTGAGTAGCAAAGAAGTAGACACTCTGGCATTCCCTGCCCTTCGAGGGGCAGGTGAACGTCAAAGATTTCTTCCTAAGATCACGTGGTCACAGGGCACACCAACTATCCCTCCAAGTCATTGTGCTCATCGAGTTCACCCACCTAGGGCATTTTTCCTCCTATGGTTTTCGGTGTGAGGTGTCGAGGAGTTACACATGCTTGAAACTCGAGTTGGATTTTCTGGCCATGTCACTTAACATTAAGGTTTTGCAGTTCAAAAGTTTTTAACCCTGGCATCCTCTTTGTTCTCTTTAGGGTTTCCTAAGGTTGTCTACATGTTTAAGAAAGAGAGGATAATGTAGACATTGAAACTTTGTTCCGATGCCCCGTGGTCTAAGGGCACACCAACTCTCCCTCCAAGTCATTGCGCTCATCGAGCTCACCCACCTTGGTCATTTTTCCTCTTATAGTTTTCGACGTGAGATGTCTGTGAGTTACACAAGCTTGAAACTCGAGTTGCATTTTCTAGCCATGCCACTTAACTTCAGTTTCAAATATGCAAACCTACATTTTCCTTGATTTCCTTAGAGTTTTCTAAGGCTTTCTATAGGAATAGACTTGTCTGGCCGAATCCGAAGAGAGAGACGAGGCAGCAATGCGGTAATCGCAGCAACGCAGTGATCATGATATACGCGTGTCCAAACTCCTTTGTTTTTTTAAAAGTCGTTTTGGAAAATTTTAAAGTAGGGGGAGATTTGAAATAGAACCCGGAGCAAGGACAGGTTACGATTTTAACAAAACTAAAGTGTTTAAAAACACAAGACATATAGTGAGAAAAGTTTTAAAAAGAGAAAGATATTTCGAAAAGAGAATTTTGGTTTGCAATTTTAAGTCCTGCAACCTTAGAGCCCTCTAAGCAGTTTAATGTCATGCAACGATGGATGGTGTAGTCGACAGTTTTACTCATACGACTATGGAGTTTTTCTTTATTTATTTTTTGCTGCCCCTGTTGGGGGGTGGTTTTCTTTTAATGTACGTCTTACAATATAACCTGATCCGTTTGGTGGACCCTATTTGAACGTATCGGGTCCTTGCTTGAATCTTTGGGATGAGGAGTCATCAAGTATTTCTTTCTCTTTCAACCTCAGCTCTTGTGTTGCAATTCAAGGAGAGTTCTCTAGAGTTTCGTGCGAAACAATCTTGAAAATACATGATACTGCCCCTAGGTGATCAAAATATCTTTGGATTTCCGATTTCGTTCCTTCATCACCCACCTTTCATAGTTTCAGACGATCTAGGTCCTTAACAACGTTCCGTCAGGCTAATGCTTACTGATTTTTCTTTTAACACCACTTTGACTCAGGGGAGGAAAATAAGACATTTAGAGAGAAAAAGACTTTGGAGATTAGAAGGAAGGAGATAACTTCTTCTTTTTACATCGTGCTGGAGTCCCTTTCGGGTGTTCAGATCGGTAGCCATTTTCCAACACTTAGGGTTTTTTTTGGATTTTCAGCCCATCAAAGTTATTTATTTATTTTTTTATCACTCTAAGATACCTTTCAGCTTTTCAGACTGGTAGCCTTTTTTTTAACACTTGGGGTTCCTTTCAGATTTTCAGCCAAGCGGATTTTATTTTATTTTGAAGAAGAGAACAATGACAAAGGAAGAGGAGGAGGAGGAAGAAGAGTTAAAGGTGCCCCTTTTTTGTTTAGCAATTCACCTTAAGATCATGTAAGAATTCAATCATCTTTCGCTCCTCCAAGTGGTAGGGAGGTTCTAATATCGGTCTTCCTCTGATTTCCCTTGACCCTGGTTGGCATCTAAAATCTCTTTGACAATGGTTGTTGAATTTCAGTTGAACTTTTCTTTTAAACTGCTCCACTTGAACCTTATTTTGGGACTAAAAATCACTCACAGTTTTCAAATCCCTTAGCCTTCTGTATGGACGGATAGGCTCATCAGGGTTTTCCCGTTAATGGAGTACTTCATGTTACACATTAGGCGTTAATGCCTTTTGAAATGTGAGCCATGAATGCCTCATTTGGTTATTTACAAGGGGGGAGTGATCACCCAAGTCCTTTTTGGCAATCTTTTTCATGGCAAATTTTGAATTTTTTTTTGGGTGTTAACTCCGTAGTAGACTCCTGCTCAGTGCTCGAACTTAGCACACTATAAAACCTTTTTTAATGAGCCCTAAAAGAGGTCTCCATAATTTGGAATCCAATGATGTGCCTTAACATGCCACATCTTTTTAATTTACTACAATATAGAACTTGAGCATCCCATGATAAAAATATGATATGTCTCAACTTATAAAGAGTTAATCTTCGAATCCTTGAACATTGAAATAGACTAAAAAAATATAAAATAGTGCTTAGTTCCATCCCTAAATCAGACCATTTAGTGAGTTAGTGACATTTAAGTCACAATGCAATTTTTCAGTCGAAAATTAGGTTGAGCACCTCTCAATAAAAAAATTGTTTATTTCAATCCTCAAAGAATTTATTCTTGAAATATTTTGTGTTAAAAGCTAGACTCAAAACCAAATCATAACATCATAGTGTGAATCCCAAATAATGTTTTTCTTTAGAAAAATAAATAGGTGGTAATCACGTCACGAAATAAATCATTTTGTAGAATTTCAAGATGAATACTATCTAGTAAAATTCTCTCTACCATCATGGAGTTTCCCTTTCAAACCAATTTTATTTGAAAGTAGACACATAATAGTAACATGTATATTTCCACAAGCCTTATATCACTCTATTAAGTAGGCTTGATAAATATAGCTATTCATACCTTCAATGAAAGATATACCAAATTGTAAAAAATTCAGGATGACCACTCTTCAATCCAAAATTTTTATTTCTCTCTTCCCAACGATATTTCTCTCTCAAATAAATTTTATTAGAAACTAGACTTAGAATGAAAATTTAAAAACTTAGTTTGAGCCCTAAATTTTTTTGATAAGAATAGAAATGAAATCTTGACTTCCAAGTCATGGAAATAATTTTTGTTGTAGAAAGCAACACTTGCGCACCCTTCACAAAATTGATCATATCTTTCAAACCACAAGAAATTTCTTGATGAAACGCTTTTTGTTTGAAAGTGGACTAAATTTTGTGAGTCATAGTAAAGTCTCATCAAGAAATAAAATCATATCATTGGTGGAAAAAATCACGGAACTCAGTAGACAGTTCTTGAATTTTGTAGGGTCAGAACTGACACCCTTCATTGATGAATCCATAACTTCCAATTCCCTTAGGACCTCCTACTGAAATTTTGTAGGTAGATCCTACTTTCAAAGACACTGAATATTACTGATGTATACAATAGAAAAAATACATCATTATCTTCTTCATATCAGTGCTCCAAAATAGCCCAGAATGGCCATTATGCAGAGTGCCTTTTTAGTGTTTGAAGATCCCAATAATTCTTAACTGTGGGTGTATTACTTGACCACAAAGGTCATTAGCTTTCATATATCTCATTCCCAAGCTTGATCTAGACTCAGTAAAAAGAAAAATATAAATAATGATATCAAGTATCAATAGCTCTGATACCAATGAAAGAAAGACTAATACGATCTTGTTGGGGAATATATTTTTTTATTTTTCTTCTTTTCACCTCTTTTCTTTTTTTTTTTCTATTCGTTTGGCAAGGACCACTTACAAGTAGTATGATTACAATAATTCTTGCTTCAAATAAAATAAAACTAACAAATCCAAGATCTTAAAAACCTTGATACCATTAAACCAATTTTTTTTAAACAAAGAAAATATCCACAATTCTTATGCTGGGGAATATAAAACAAATATAATTAAAAATAGCAAGAAACAAAAAAAAAAAGTGTCGGAGATTACCTTAACCGGGCTTATTACACCCCACATCGAGTCACCCCACACCGAGTCATCAACATCAGATGGTACGGGATCAATGGTTTAGCTTCTATCTCGAATCAAAAATGCAAATTTCGGCCAAATTGAGTATTCACCCTTAAATTTCTACAAACTCTAACTCCCAAAAATTTCTTGGGCTACCCCTAATTTCCCGACCTTTAGTATTTTTAAAGCATGAGAAAGAAAGTGGGAGACCTAAGGTTGGGGTGTTGCCCCTCTAGAGGCTTAGGAGAGAGGGTTAAAGAGAGAAAGTTGGAGAGAGAGGGACCCAAAGGAAAGAGAGTGGGGCGTGCCCTAATGAGAGAGAGAGGAGAGAGAGAGTTGTGGGAGAGAGAAATTTAGAGAATATGGAGAGGGTGCACCCCTATTTATAGAGAAAAATTAGGTTTAGGGTTTCTCATAGTTTGCCTATTTCTTGAGATTGAATATGGACCGTTGTTCAAGGTGACTTGTAGGGTGAGATATCTGAGCCATCCATTTTATAGATGGGCCATCAACATTATGGAAGGTGTTTGGACTATTATCCCCCTTTTCTTAAACTATTTTCTCATCAATATATTTAAATAAATTGAATCTTATTTAAATATTATTCATTCCATAAAATAGCATATTCTTTCTCATACTATTCAAAGATATGTCAAGTCAAGATATGCTTTCAATATTTAGGATAAGATGTGGTCAATATTTTCCATATCTAATATTAGATCACATGCTACAAGAAACCTTTCCTAAATTTGAATAACATGACACAACCAAACAACCAAAAGGTGGGGCATGCCACCCATGTATGGCATGTGTTGGCCCCACCCACATGGTACATGGTAGGCCCATGTGCACTATGAGCCCCCATGATATTTAACAAATTAATTTTTAAAATATTATTTGAATTTATACTTGTATAAAATCAATAACTTTATTTTTATAAGTCCAAAAATTATAAATAAAATATCAAAAGACTCATAAAAATTCAAATAATAATTCTAAACCAATTTCTCTCATAAAACAAACATAATTAAATTAATACGATGGGAAATGGATCCCTATGTTTTAGGAATTGAATTAACAATCATGGGGTACTCCACCTTCAACTGTGGACTATGAATCACACATGCTTTATCAGACCAACCAAGTGTTTCCCATGACCCACAGTCCAAGCAGGGGCTCAATAGAGGGTCACCAAAGTCTGTCCGATGAGTCAAGGGATCACAATCCCAGTCTGTGGATTTCAGGTCCTTCCCTAAAGACGATTCAAGGTCACCAAGACCTTATGCGACCATAGCTCTATGACGCATAGGGGTATCTCTCGCACATGCATACGCTTCACCCTAAAAGGTGGATATTTGGCTTTCCCGAACGATCTTTTGATATGCATGCCGTGTGATGGATCATGGATGAGGTTTTGGCCCCTGTCTCTGTAGGCCCACCATCACACACAAGAGTCACACAGTCCCTCTGCTCATTCATCCATGCATAAGCTCCGACCTCATCAAGGGATAACCCAGAACCCTTATCAATTTGTTTTCTTTGCCCAGATACCTTGGGTTTTCAAACCGACTGGCCTAGATCGTCAAGCATAGCTCGATATTAGCAAACATCATTTTCTTAGTATAGTCCACAAGGTACCACACGCCCTCTGAATTCATGTTCCACTACATTATTTCATTTTACAAGCACTCATAAGACCTTTAAAGGCTACATAAACCCAACAATCACTACACATGGTGATTATTTTTTATGTTGAATTGTAAGGTTCATTTTTAACCATTTATATCTTGAAACAGTTGAACCATGACAAGATCCAGGGAAGACCCTGCATGAAAACATGAGGTCAGACTTGATCCCAACAAAAAAGATAAAATTATTTGTATTTGTTGCCAAAATGTAACAAGTAGTGGGGTACATAGGTTCAGGCAACAATTGACAGGGTTAAGGGAGATGTTTTTGTGTACTATAGTGTCCCTAGCAATGTAAGAAAGCAGATGACGGCCATTCTCAAGGCTACCAATGGTAAAAAAGTCGCAAAGTAGAGGATTGATGAGGAGATAGCTGGTTTGTATACGCCATCGATGAGCTGGTTTGTATACACCACAAGAATGAGCTTGCACAAAATGTACCAGAGAGGAAAAGCAGGTTCAGAAAGCTTGGTAGTTATGACATGGGCATGCATGGTGGGCCCAGCCCAAGCATGCATGACGGGCCCAACTCAAGCATGCATGGCAGGCTCAGCTCGAGCATGCATAGCCGGGCTAGCTCCAGTATGTATGGGGGGCCTAGCTCGAATATGTATGGAGGGGTTGTTGGCAATATGTATCCAGAGGCACCAGACCTTGAGAAAATTCTTCTTGGCTTATCTAGGAGCATTAATATTACAGGTCATGATCGCATAAACCCATTTCTAAAAGCCCAAGTCACAACAGATGACCCTCAAAGGCATGGTGAAAAATACAAGGAACAAGTTGGGTAGATATGTTGGTAAATGGTTATACGATAAAAGAATCCTCATTGATGCAGCCAATAACCCATATTTTTCACCTATGGTCAATCCAATCCAGAGAGCCAAGCCCGGGGTAAAGCCCCTGACTGCATATAAGCTTAGTGGACCAATCTTGGATGAAAAGGTGGAGGAAGTTAAGAAATGGATTGAAAAATATAAATAGGGTTGGCCAAGAACATGTATTACTCTCTGTTCATCATTTTTGACGAACTTCCATAATCCCATGTGAATAAGGAGAGAGCCGGCAACAGTTTGGTCTCGCGAGTTCACGAAACACCCACAGACTAATTATTCCAAAATGAAGCCTCCAGTCTAGTGACCTAGGTGCTGTTCCTTCGCACCAAAGAAGGACCCTTCACTGTAGCCGTATGCTAGCGGCTACAACAGGGGACCAGACAAACGGCATTGTGCTCAGAACGTCGAAAAACCCCCAAGGACCAAAATTGGGCTCAATTCGGACCTCCCTAGTGGGGTCTACGCTCATGCGGCTTCGCAATTCATGGGTTTGACGTAGTGGTTTAAAAAACGGATCGGTGCCCCAGGATCGAGCACCCCAAAAACCCATCCGGATTGGTGACTTGGCAATCTGGATCGAGAATCGACCGACTCGATCGGATTAAGCCTTAAAAAATCCAAAACAATTATTAAAATTCATTATAAATGTTATTTTTTAGGAATCCAATAAGAAATGGGGGTACTACATTATTAACTTTCATATTTTCATCAATATGCAAATATTGAGATGTTCTTTCCCTGTATGAACTTGTGTTTACCATTAAATTTACATCACACAAAAGAAAAATCATAAAATTATCATAGATGAAGTATATAAACATACATTGACTACAATAAAGAATGGATTAAATCGATGAAACAATAGCCACCAAAATATTGAATTAGCAAAAAATCCTAATCTGCTGAAAAAAACCCCAAATTATTACAACCTAACTAATTATAATCCAAAATTATTACAACCTAACTAACTATAATATTATATACTAAAATTAAAATTGTTGGTTTATATTTTATAGTTTATTTTATTATACAAATAGTGACAAATCCAAAATATCTTATAATATCATATAATTTAAAATATATTATTGACAACTGTAAGAAAAAATAGTACATCACATAATTTATAATGAAAATAAATTAAAATAAATAAAATAAAATATTTGGTTATCAATGTAGAAATAAATTCTAAAGTGGTATGAGTTAGTATTATTTTTCTCTCTTAAACCATCCTCTAAACCAATATTTGTTAATATTCAATAAACTAGAGTTAGTATTATTTTTTATTTTTTAATATCCTATGAGCTAGTACTAATTTTTAATCTCAATTAACTACTTAATTAATTATTAATCATATAATGAAATAATCCCGTGAGATAATAGCCTAATAAAATTTTTATGTTTTATTTGGGCAGGCAAATTTAGATTTTTTTGGAAATAGATTAATAAAATCAAAATAATTTAAAAATATTAGAAAAAACTTCCATATAATTTAAAAATAATTTAGTGTATATAAAAATAATTATATTGACATAAATTTAACATAATTATATGTAAGTTATTTGCATAAACAAACAACAATTTCATATAATTATGTTAATTTTTGTGAATTATTATATAACTTTTTATTTTTGTAATTGTATGTAACTAAAGATTATATGTACTTTATATTTGTATATCATAAAAAAAGATAAATATGTAATTAATCTAAAAAAATTTTAAATCTTAAAAATAGATAAATATAATTTATCTTAAAAAGATTTATAGACTATTTCATTTGATAGATGTCATTGTATAAGAGAGAGATCTATTTATAAAATATTTAATTATACACCATTATACATATGAGAGAGAGAGCTATTTATAAGGTATATAATTTACTTTAGGGAAAGGTTTCTATGCTTCCCCTACAACATAGATGTTCTATCCTCCCCCTACCATCTAGCCGTCCAATTTTGATCAAGGAGGCACTCACCGTTTGATCTTAGATCCGACATCTCAAAGCATTTTATTTTTAATTTTTTTATACAAATTTTATGAATATGAAATTTGGTACGCACCATCTTCTCATTGGGGCGCACCTATAAAAAATATTAAAAATAATTTTTTGATAAAATATAATGACTAGAATACCCCTGGAAAGATTTAGGGGTATTTTAATCATTTTATTTTATTGAAAATATTTTTTTTTTATGTTTTTCGCTAGTGCGAGTTTATAGAGGAATGGACGTCCAAAATTTGGTGTCAAAATAGTTTATAGAAAAAAAAGTTAAAGAAAATACTATAGAGACGTGACATTGTGATAGGGGCAATCTTAGCTCTCCATTCAGAATGGAGGGTGGGATGAAGGGGAGGATAGAACTTCTGTGCTGTAGGGGAAGCATAAAAAGCTTTCCCTTTAATTTATAGTATGTAATTTATTTTATACATAATAAAGTATGTAATTTACTTTATACATATATACCATTATACATATGAGAGAGAGAGCTATTTTTAAAATTCGTACGACCCTATTTGATGGGAATTATCCCACATCAAACTTTTGAAAAAGATTTAGATGGTATAAATTGTGTGTGGTTGCTGTGCATTAACGCGTGTACGCTAGCAGGTGCGTGAAGAGTGTTGTGAATGACTTGTTGTGTGTGTTATGTGGTCCCTATGGAACACGGTTAATGTTGTATGCCCCAAAAATTTTAAAAATTCCAACGCTTTTGAATTTTTGAAGAAGCTTTTGAAATTCCTTGAAACGATGGGAATTATCCCACATCGAACTTTTAAAGAGGATTTTTATGGTATAAATAGTGTGTGGTTGCTGGCCATTAATGAGAGTGCGTTGGCAGGCACACGTGAGTGACGTACTATGCGGTCTTTGTGGAATATGGTTAACGTTGTATGCTTCGAAATTTAAGAAATTGCAAAAATTCGCCCTTACCATTTGAAATCGCCTGTCGTCGATTACTGTAGCGAATCGTGTCGAGTTATCGCTGCAAATCGCCTGTTGCCTGTGTCATCGTAGCGAGAAAATCACGTGTCGCTTGTGTCACTGTAGCGAGCAAATCGCCTGTCACTTGTGTCACTGTAGCGAGCAAATCGCCTGTCGCCTGTGTCACTGTCGCGAATCGCGCCAAGTTATCATTGCAAATCGTCGGTTTGCTTCTAGACGAGTCCAGTTTGCCTCTAGACACGTCCGATTTTCGGTTACAAGCGAGAATCAGCACGAGATTACCGATTCCCTGGTTGAATTGGCCAATTTCACGATTCTCGAGTTTTACCATAGCGCAGTGTGGCTTCACCAAACTAGAAACCAGTCCCGAAAATGGGGACTGCTACGATGTTTTCTGGCAATAACTTTACCAACCCATGATGCTTTCCTCTAATACTAGACACAGCTCAAACATTAACATGTTCTAGATCACGCTAGCCCCGTCATTATTACCCATGGCACACACTGTGGCGTGACCGAAAACCACTATTGCTCTGAAGAGGAAATTGACAGGAGAAACTAAGGAGAAAACAATCAACAAGCTCCAGATTCAGTGAAACATAGCTCAATATCCAAGCCATGGATTAATGCGAGGAGAAGTTCAATAGAACAACCGCGCAAAGAGCTACATTCTGGTACAACTCTTGCATTCAATCCGTGGTTTGATGAATGCAAGTCCTCAGGCCACCAAAGAGGCAAATCCAGCAGGTTGTCGGAATCCCTTTCTTTGACAACCTTCCAATTAGGCAAAGGCACAAATCTCCACCAAATCAGCACAAACTTGGTAAAAAACGACTGCAGCAGCCTCCTCTCTGACTTGCAAGTAGAGCCAGGAGCCAAAACGATGCAGCTCGAAGATACATTGGCAGACAGAGTTCACAAAAAAGGCCGGACTTTCACCCGGGGAAAAAATCTACCACAACACGATTAAAGAGCATCAAAATGCTCACAATCGAGAGAAGAACAAAGATATGTTGCTGAAGCAGCTGAACGGTTGCAACAAGTTGCAAGACCAGCTTCCAAGGTCTTTTCATGGCAGAGCAACCTGCATGCAGGGACGGTCTCATCATTTGGGCAAAAGATCACAGGGACATTTTAGTCATTTGTGCCTAATTTTTGGATTTGTTTTGAATTTTTTTAATTTGTAATTAATCTTGAATTTTGAGCATTCACCCCTGTTTGGTGAATCCTCTATATAAGCAAGCTTAACTCACTTGTAAAAAGGAGACGCCACAACCCCCCCTTTTCAAGTTCTATTACCCCTAAAGACTGGGAAGAATTAAGGCTAGATTTCTCTTGTTAGCTTGTCTATGAGTCCCTAGTCTCTGTGGGAGAGGAGAGAGAGAGAGGGAGAGAGAAAGCTTTGAGAGAATGAGGATATGTCACGACCTCGGGCGACAGAAAGCGGCATCTCGACCGGAGGTCGCGAATGTCACTCAGGCGGGAGTGACTCAACGCATAAAAACATGGAATCGAGAGAAAACCACGAAACAAAACAAGAATAAATCCATTCATCAACAAATATCATTCCAAAAGGTACAACCATTTCATTCGTTCATTGTCAAAAATCTTTACAATTTCTTCAAGGCACTACTGGCCCAAAATACACAAAATGAAGTGTACATCATGTTGCTGAAATCATCAAAACATACTGTGAAAGTTTTCAGAAGATGGCTTCACAAACTCCTTAATTTCGGGCTTCAAACTCTCAAACAGCCACCCACCTTGAGCACAGATGCCACCACCCTTCACTCTACAGTTATGAAATTAAGATGGAATGAGCTAAAAGGCCAGTAAGCAGATCTGCACCATTGCATCCAGCAGTGGAGGGACCTCGCCATGTGCCAAAGAAACCTAATGGGCGAGGCGGAAGCCATACAAACATGCGTTAGAAACATGAGGAGAGAGATCTCCCTACATGTTGAAGCTTCCAACCCCACCACCTTCTCCGAGTTGATCACCAAAGTAGCAAAAATCGAAAGCTTGTTGAAGCATAATTGGGAGACTCGGCCCAAACCTCAGTAGGGGGCCAATTCTAGGTCAACAGGACTAACCCTCTCACCGGTCAATCCAAGAATATGATCAGCATAGTGATTACGACCGCTTCCCAACTCACACCCAATGCAGCCCCCTTACGGATGTTGGACACCTCTCGAGGTTTTGCAACCACGAATTCAAGGGTCGGCACGATAGTCGCCACCCCAAAAGTAAGACTACAATAGGGTGCCTCCGCCATAAACCTACCAACGAACCGAAGATTTCACGTGGAAGCTCAATCAATAATACAACTTCAGTAGGGCATGGGTGTTGACCCTCCTCACGATGTTGATTGAGCAAGACATGGTGACCTTTCCGCCTAGCAGAAGGTCGGACCACACAAAATGGATTGATCATCCCAACTACTGTGCATTCCACCAAATGCTAAGACGCCTTATGGAGGACTGTTTCCAGCTCAAAGACTACATTGAAGCCCTGATAAAAAAGGGGCAAATCAATTTGGAGGACCACAAGTAGGCTTTCGAGACACTTGAAGCCTGTCATGTGGTCACAATCCACGAAGAGTTGGACGTGGAAGTCCCTAAAACCAAGCCTCCGCCCTGTTGCCTCCCCACTCTTTTTGACGCGATGGTGGAGCACGAGATGATTGTGCCCTATGCCCCCAAGAGACAGAGACAAATGGTCGGTGAAGGCCAAGGCTTGTGGTGCCCCATCCACCAGCTGAGTGGTCAAGACTTGTGCCACTGCTACGGGTTTCCGGACATCCTTCAAGGATACATCCAAGGCATATGGATAGCCTTGATTTATGAACAAGCTCCGTCCCGGAGCAGAATACCCCATCAATATCCTCACCCTCATTCAGGAACAGAGCAAGCTCAAAGCCCTGTTGCAGGAGATTTTGAGTCTTTTACCTCCTACGCTTGGGAAACATAGCAGGTGCATCATGCCCACCGAAGGCTGAAAAGAACCGGTGGCAATACTGCTCATCGCGCGGATGTGACACTTGCAAACCATGCACAAGAGCCCCACTCGCTCGAAATCGGAGGGCACGATAGAGAGGACCCAGTTGTGCCAATTCGAAATGCCCGGTCTCCCCCACACCCAGATGAGGCGGAGCTCTAACCCCCTCGACCTACTCTACACGACTTCATCCCAAGGCAAGTCCTTTTCACCGAGGAAAGTTAGCGCACCACAACAAGAACCCCTCAGGGTTCTCCCTATGCAGGAGCGAGGTCCTAGAGGTGCGCACTATTATTAGTCCCAAGGGCATGACTTTAAGCAAGGCTTACTGCAGTCGCAGGGGTACAATTCTAAAACTACCTCCTAACGCAACCGCACGCTACCAGGAGTCCGTGGAACCCCTTGGGAAAGGATCCAAACAGCTTCTCGTTAGGCGTCTGAATTCTTGCCATTACTTCCCCTTTCTTAAAGAGGGCGACAGACGAAATTCAAAATAAAAGATTCAAAAATAAGAAACCTCAGGTGCACCGAACGCAAGGAATAAGAAAAAAATGGTTTTCTTATTCACGCAAAAATGAGGTTACAAAGTTTGAATGGACAATCAGCTCTACAAAAGAAGGGGGAGAAAGAAGGCAACAATTAAAAGTAATTGAGGGCCTCCCAAATCCTGGTCTTCAGAGCTTCCACCTCCCCCAGGGCGATTCACATCTCCTCCTCGCTGCGAGCAATTTCTAAGGCAACCGACTCGGAGGTAGCGACAACTCCCATTGCCTTCGAGTTCAGCTCCTTCAGTTGACGAGAATGCAAGGCCATCGCCTCCGGGCAGCGTTAGCGGCGTTGCTTTGAATAGGCCAGATGGGTCTCGTGCCAAGCAATATCATCTTCGGACGTCTGAATCCTACGACCCACCTCCACTTCCTCCCTCATGAGCTGGGCATGGCGGGAGGCAATCCACTGCGTCTTTTCCTCATGCTCCTTCGCAAGGACCTCTTGGGTGGCCTGGCTCGCTCTCAAAGAAGTCAGGTGCATCTCATGGGCCGCTCACACTGAAGTCTTGTGTGAAAAGGCTTCAGCTCCCCAATCCGTGAGGTTTTGCAGAAGCCTCTTCAATTGATTGAAGGCCACCACGCCGGGGTCCACGGCCTGCAAACTATCTGCGCAGGCCTCAACGCTCTCAATCCCCTCTTGAAGGTCTGAGAGCAGGCATTCCTTCAACCATTGGAGCCTTGTCTGGAGCATGTGCCTTATGGTTGACGCCCTGGAACTTGACCCTGAGTGGTGAGACCAACACAATGACCTGACTAGTAGGTAATTGACCTGTCGTGGTAGTAAAATGGACTTAATAGCTCTGACCGGCGCAATAGAGTTACTATTAGACGAATGTACCAATAACGATTAGCTAGACACAATGACTTGTCTATCGTGGCAATAAAGCGGGCACAGTAACTATGACCGACATAACAACATTACAACTAAACGACATGACTACCATTGAAGGCTAGTCTCAACCCTTCTTTATCAAACAAGAGCAAAAGAAAAAAGTGATCAGAGAGAGACAAAAGGCGATAAAAAAAGAAGAAGATATGAATAGGAAGAAGAGGAAAGAAAAAGAAGAAAGAAGAGCATGAGAGAGGACAAGGGAGAAAGAAAGGGGAGGAAGAAAGGATAGAGAAACAGAGAGGAGTAAGAGAGAGAAGGAAGAGGAAGAGAGACACAAACGACAATGAGATAGCGAGAAGGGAGAAACTCAGATGACAATGGACCTCCATTTGCTGGGACTGAAGAAGAGGGAAGGAAAGGCACAGACTGTGCTAAAGCTTCACCGGCTGGGCTAAGAGAAAGAGAGAGAAGAAAACTCAAGTAGCGCTAAGGTTTCACCGTTTGGGAAAGAAGAAAGGAGAAAACTCAAGCGGCGCTAAGGTTTCACCGTCTGAGACAAAAAAGGAGAAAACGCAGGCAGCGCTGAGGTTTCACCGTCTGGAACAAAAGAAAGGAGAAAACTCCAGCGGTGCTGAGGCTTCATCGTCTGAGACAGAAGAAAGGAGAAAACGCAGGCAGCACTGAGGTTTCTCCGTTCGAGGCAAAGAGAAGGAGAAAACTCAAACGACACTGAGGTTTCACCGTCTGGGTTAGAAGAAGAGGGGAAAGGAGACACAGGCGGCGCTAAAGCTTTGCCGGATGAGTCATAAGAGATAGGAGAGTGAGAGCTCAAACGATGATTGACTTCCGCTGTCTGGGACAAGAGAGAGAGGGGATTTTTATAGAGACCTGACCCGCTATTCAAGCTAAGAACCAACCCATTGCTTGTGTCTTAGAAGTAAGAAGACATCACATCAGGCAAGAGGTACGTCATGGATGGATGGAGGAAAGAAGGAAGAACAGAGATGTGATAGACTAGTGGAGGAAGAGAGAGAAAGAGATAAAGATGAAAGAAGGAAAGAGAAAGGGAGAGACGAGAGAGAAAATAAGAGAGAATAGAGATAGAAGAAAGAAGAAAGAAGAAAGAAGAAAGAGAAAGAGAAAAGAGAAAAGAGAAAAGAGAAAAGAGAGAGATAGAGATGAGAAAGGAGAAGAGATAAAGAGAGATAGAATGAGAAAATAGGAGAGAGAAAGAGATAGAGGTGAGAGGGAAAGAGTGATAGAGATGTGAAAAGAGGAGAGAGAAAGAGATAGAGGTGAGAGGGAAAGAGAGATAGAGATGAGAAAAGAGGAGAGAGAAAGAGGGAAGGAGAGAGAAAATTACCTTACTGAGGGGTATTGGCCCTTTTCTTCTCTCTCCTCTCTCTCTCTCCAAGAAACACCCACGAATTCAAAGCAAGAATTGAGACTTTATTGATCAATACGTAAAATGAGCCCGCCTCTTTTTACAATTAAGCATTGCATGTTTATACATAATTGGGACCAAACATGGATGGATGCCCAAAAACTACCTAAAATTGAAGATAATTACAATTTAATTTAATTAACAGAAATTCTAAAAATGGGTATAAAAGGACTGTTTTGCCCATGTCTAACAATATGTTGAATTTCAAAACAGTCCTTGTTGCGGCCCAAGAACTCGTATGATCTTCCATGACTGATCCAGGGTTGCTCTGATGCCTGTTTGATCGAAAGATGTTTGTTTTCTTGTAGGGCTCGACATGGCGATTGATTTGATACCAACTTCGAGCCATGAATCATGTTTTTAAGTCATGATCATGAGACTTGAATTTTGGATGAATCTTGAAAACTTCGAATCGATGGTGCTCTCGTTCCTTGATGTTTTTCTTCTATTTATTCGCTGAATCACACTGAGCATGCCCTCACAATCACGTTGCAACAAACACAACTCAATTTCATGTCCGGACGAAGATTTCATCGTCTTTAGTTTTTGGCCGGAATCTTGAAATCCGACGGCCGCAATCTTGAAATCCGGTGGTTGGAATTTATAGCAGCTTCAACACCTCCATGTGTGAACTCCAACCATTCATTGTATTCGGGGTTCGGACCAGGGATAGCCTTAGACCTTATGCACATAATGCAATTAGTTTCGTGTTGATCGAGTATGCGAGTGTCGTGATTTGGCCGTCGAAGTGAGGCTTGCAACTGCTGAATTTTCTGTAATTTTCTTCATGGATCAGCATCTTCTTTTTAGTTTTTTTCCCTGCTCAGGCATCGTCACATGGCATACCACATATCAAAATGCTCGTCTTGATGAGACGAACATGCTCACAAAATTTGTGCGCGATCCAACTTGGAATGAGTGAGATATAGGAAGGAGTGATATATAGGCCATTAAAATGACTACTTGTGACTGTGAAAACAACCACCTTTAATGGTGTTTTGGTGAGGATGGCCCGACGGAAATAGCGTGTGACCTACCCCTTTTCGATATTTTACTCATAACTTTGTCTTGGAGTGCCCGATTAAGCTGAAACTTGACCTATAGGGCTTTTCGATCGGGCCAGATCCAATGGCGGTGGTCCCACAACTATTTGAAGTACCAAAAATATAGTTCTAGCTATGGGGTCCATTTTAGCGTGCTAGAGGCAGATTTTTCCGATATTGTTCTTTGTGTCCACTACCTTAGATATGTCTGATTGAGATGAAACTTGGAAGTTGACCTTTTGAAGTGCTTATGAAGATTTTGACCAGTTCTGAGGCCATTATGAGGCTGTCAAAATTTCCACTATATGTTGAAGCTTTATTGACCTGCTTCCTCTTTATTACGCATCAGGGACCAAGGTGCTGAAAAATGTGTTCAAACAGATTGTCTTGCTGAATGTTGTGCTTCAAGGGAAGTGAGAAGGAAAATATTCAAAAAATTTCCTTTGGCTTTATTACTTTTTTCTTCCTAGCCACAGGACCACGTGAACGCCGAGGATATTCATGCAATGCAGCAACTAAGATGCTCAGACATTTGGATGCAATGTACAAGTCCATCCATGGAGACTTTAGGGAGAGAAGTGACTTTTTTGAGGGATCTTGTCAAAGTCCTCACCCTCAGGGGACTATTTGTGATTTTCGAAGTCGTACCCACTGTTAGCAGTCTCGCGTAACAGGTCTAAAGTCATGGCTGACTTAGCCTTCTTAGGGCATATTTGGTCTGTCGAAGTGACTTGTTTGTTTGTGTTAGATGGTCTACTGAAGAGCCTTTAGCCAGCACTCATCTACATCATGCACCAGTTAATCCTTAGCAGGTAGGGTACCTCAGTTTATTAAGGTGATCAGCTTTGAGTATAACCCTTACCCACTGTTAGCAATCTCGTGTAATAGGTCCAAAGTCATGGCTGACTTAGCCTTCTTGAGGCGTCTCAGGCATCTTTGAAGTGCGTTTAGTAACCTCCTGGGATTGATGCTCTTCTTCATGAGACTTATCTTACTTTCTTGGCGAGTCTTATGTCTTTTGAGTCCTTTTTGGGAATGGACTCCAGCTGTCAGAATCTTTTCCTTGAAGCTCATATTTTTGGATCCTGGTATTGTGACACCAGGGATTTTTCTTTTTAGTGTGGGCTAAAGTCGCCTATTGAGGCGAGCGCTGTATCAACCTGTTTATTGGCCCAAGTGTCCCTTGTGGATTTTCACTTGGACTTGGGAAGCGGCACCGTAGAGATGATTTTCACCAACTTCCTTTTTATTTGGGGCCCTTTTAGTTATGACTTTCAGCCATGTCGACCCTTATCATCCATTTTTACTCATGATGCCCTATAGAGTTTTCACTGTGCCCGGGTGTTTAGTTTCATGGAACTCTCTTCCTCATGGTTTAGTGACCATGCCTGTCCGTCATTTTTACTCATGGTGCTCCCTTGTGCAGGTATACACTATGCCTGTTATTCTCTCTTTTTTATGAAGGCATGTTTAAGGTCATGCCTTTTAGACTTATGCAAAGCCTTTTATCGTCATGCGGCCAGGACGTGCACTACAGTTTAAGGTCATATAGCTGGACCATGGTGGTGATGAATGACGGTCTGTAGAAGCCATGGAGTGAGTATGGTGATGGTTTAACTCACATTGGGGAGATGCCACGAGGCTACCTATGAAGGATGGATGACGCATGAAAGGTGGGTGAAAAATGATGACCCACTAGCTTATGACGAGTATGGGTGGTGGGATGGTTTGCCGTTTTGTGAGCATGGGTGAGACTCAATGGAGAGTGATGATGATGAAATGAATGGATTCACTGAGGAGGTAATGAAGATGATGCGCACACGAAAAGGTCGGTTAGGGAAGACATGCTTGAAAATGCATGTAAAAGGCGTGTGCTATGAGGGGGAGAGTTCAAGTCATGCCTCCTGGACCTGTGTAAATAAGTTTAACGTTATGTGGCCAGGACGTGCACTATGGTTTAAGGCCATGTAACTTGGACCGTGGTTATGCAGTTTAAAGTCATACAACTAGGGCCATGCCGTTTAAGGTCGTGCAACTAGACCTCCTCTACAGTTTAAGGTCATATAGTTTGGACCATGGTGCTGAGCCTTTTAATGTCATGCGGCCAGGACATACATTACGATTTAAGGTTATATAGTTCGGACCGTGTAATTGAGGGTCATGCAGCTAGACCATTGCTAGAATTTAAGGTCATGCAGTTTGAACCATGGTTGTGTAGTTTAGGGTCATGTAGCATGGACCATGGCTGTATAGTTTAGGATCATACAACGTAGACCATGGCTGTGCAGTTTAGGGTCATGCAGCATGGACCGTGGTTGTGAAGTTTAGGGTCATGTAGCATAGGCCATGGCTTTGCAGTTTAGGGTCATGCGACACAGACCATGGCTGTGCAGTTTAGGGTCATGCAGCATGGACCATGGATGTGCAATTTAGGGTCGTGTAGCACAGTCCATAGTTGTGCAGTTTAGGGTCATGGAGTGAGAACCATTGTGTGGGTCACCATGTAGGTGGCGCTGCATGGGGAATAAATCTGTAGATGGAAATCTGACTCCTTGAGAATAAAATGGTCAAGACCGGCAAGGGGTTTAGATGAGAAGGCCGACTTCATTGGGGGAACAAGTGTGGGTCCCTTATAGGTGAAACATGGTACCCGACTCCTAGGTGTGAGGCAGACCCATTGGGTGTTGCAGTGATAAAAATGACCTTAACTCCATCAGAGATAATGAGTTGCAGTACAAGTATGACTCCTACTGGGGATGATAAGTCATGGCCTGAGTAGAATGACCTAGGTACCACTCTGCTGGGGATAATAGGTCACGATCAAGGTGCAACTCTACTGGAGATAACAGTAGTAAGATGCGCACGACGTTTAGCATGGGGCATGTGACAATGGACTGTTTTAACACAGCTGACACTGAGAATGTCCACCGCTATTCCTTGGACACTCAGCCGACGCTTGAGCCATTTGAAAATGCAGCCGGCATTGAGAATGGCCAACCACTGTCTCTTGAACCCTCAGTAGGTGCTGAGCCTTTTGAAAACACAGCCGGCGCTAAGAACGGCCAACCACTGTCTCTTGAACACTTAGACGGTGCTGAGCCTTTGAAAACGCAGCCGGCGTTGAGAATGACCAACCACTATCTCTTGAACACTCAGCCGGTACTGGGTCATTGAGAACTTAGCCAGCGCTGGGGTTACTGAAAACATAGCTGGCGCTTAGTAGTTTTAACAACATAGCTAGCGCTGGCCATGTATTAGTGTTCAGGCTTTGACCTGGGCCCGACCCGGTTCTGGTTTCTTGTTGCATAGAACTTCATGGGCTGCAATAAAACTTGCCTCGGGCCTCGGGTCTGAACCTGACCCGGTACGACCCACTGACATTTGGCCTCCTTGGACGTGGCTGGGATTCCCAGTTTGCGAGGCGAATTTGAGGGAAGGATCCACTTATATAAGGGGATAACCCCCATTTTGACTATTTTACCGAAGGTAAAAAAAAACTGAAGGCAAAAAATTTAACCGTGAGAAGGAAGTTTCTGGTGAGGGCTTTGGTAAACACACAAGGGATTCCGGTAAGAGCAAGTAGGGAAGATTGTGCTTTGTCGGAGTTTGTGGGTCAGGGCAGTGAAGCAACCAGGGAGTTTGACGAACTTTTGTCGGATTCGCAGGAGCTTGTTGTGAGTTCAGGGAGTTCACCGGAAGCAGGGGCTTTCTGTAGTTTTTCGACGGGCGTAAGTGGTTTCTTGGTGTATTGGGGAGAAGTTGCAGAGGATTCCCAGCAGTGGAGGAGAGTTTCCTATGGTAATCCAAAGGGTGAAGGGAACAGACCGTCGCTAAAGCTGGACAGTTGCAAGGAAGGTGAATAGTTGTCAGTCCATATGTGTGAGATGTGTGTCAGGCCAAGACGTGGTGACGGTTGTCAGGTGGCATGTCAGAGCTCGAGGTCATGCATGCAAAATCTGTAGCATGTGTGGGAGATTTGAATCCGAGCGGCAATAGTCTTTTGAAAACACAACCGACACTAGTCATTGGCAAACACAACCGACGCTAAGCATTAACGAACACAGCCGGCAGTAAGTTTTGAGTACTCAATCAGCACTGGACCTCTGAAGGTACACCCGATGCTAGGCCTTTAGAGACACAGTCGGTGCTAAGCTTCCAAAAATGCAGCTTACGTTAAGCTTCTAAAAATACAGCTAGTCCTAAGCTTCGAGAACCCAACTGACATTAGGCTTCTGACCAGCTGGTGCTAGGCTTTTGAAACCCCAGCCGGTGCTAGGCTTCTGAAAACCCAACCTGTGCTAGGCTTCTGAAAGCCCAGCCGACTCTTAACCAGTGTCTCAACAATTTTCCTTCAGCAGTGAACCCTTGAATCTCTCACAATGGATGAGGCTTCTTACCAAATTCCCAACATAAAGAACCTTCTTAGGGAAGGAAAAGTTGGAACCAATGATTTTACCGGTGAGGCTCTAGTAAGGGGAAATCCAATTTGGCTAACTGCACCTATATGTAAATCAGAGTGGCCTCTTAGTGTCACTTTCATGACCGACCCAGTTCCTTTTGAAGTTTGGAGTGATAATGATGGCAATGTGAGTATCGAAGAAGGGGTGGCGCTTCTCCATTGCATGCATGGGAACATAGCTTCTGGGGAAAACTTGCCCACCCTTGGAAAGTGAATGATGCAAACAAAGGGGATAATATGGTCGGGCAAGGGCCTTCGAGTACAGGGGGAGCACCAATATCTAAAGGGATACTCTTCCTGAACCACCAGGGTGTTAGTGTCGTATAGGAGCATTCTCAAACGTGCTTCACTGCTGACAGCGGTTCAGTGCTCAGCCAGTTACTATGATCGGTGTTCGAATACCGTCAAGGTACTGCTCGAGACGTGGAGCCACATTAGCAACACCTGGCTTTTTGGGTGTGAGGAAGCAGGAATACCCTCGTTAGATCTTCATTTTATCGGGGGTCTCCCGCTGATCGGGGCCACGTATGACGAATTCGTGCCCCAAACTTCAGTCATCTTTGGTGGTGCTAGCTTGAGGGGAGAGGAGCCACTTGCTAGTCTTCAAAATATTTTTGAGGTTTTTCAATTACTTCATGCTCAATCTAGCAATGGTTGGGTAACTTTCACCGAATGGGTGAAATCGTTTTATGGGGACTATCCTGAAGGTAGTCAGGGTACTCCAAGAGAGAAAGGCAAGGTAGTTGCAAAGGAGAGACCTCCCATGTATCAACCTGGGACCACTGATGATCGTGTATTCTTGGTAGCATATTTGGCCTTATTTTAATGCAAATTTGTGCTCCCTGGGGGGGCAGATGACATTCGTCTAGGCACCTTCAATGTAGCCTGTGACATGGCTAGAGGCATGAATACGCCCTTGCTCAACCAGTCCTGTGCAATATATACCATGGATTTGGGGGCATCTCTCGTGGAAAGGCTTACAAAGGCAAGGAGGGAGGGAATGACATTGTCAGAGGAGAAGCGTTCCCTGGGGATTTTAAGACTCCATTCCCCATCCATTATGTATATGGTTGGGTGCTTAGGGGCCTATTTCCCTGTCACTTATGTCAGTAGTCAGGGCTCAGAAGATAAGATATGCCCCTTCTTGACGAGGATTAATGACCAGAAGGCCATCTTTCATGGCCTGTTGGAAGCATGACACTCGTTTGGGAATGACTCCTTAAATATGTGGCGGGTCTCATTTCTGGTTGGGAGCTTCACCGACCATGCTTTTATTGACGAACTGGGGAAGGAGCTGGATGGCACTCCTACTACTATTAGGGAGCTCATGTTCATTTTGAGTATTAGAGGGGGAGTTTTACCCTATTGGACCCCTCAGAGTGCCAGATTAGAAGGGTATTTCCCTCATCTCTTCATCCGTCAGCATGGGCTTGATCAGGGCTGCCCCTTCTTTGTGTTTTTTAAAAAATGCCGAGGAAGAATAACCATAAGGAAGATGAAAGAGCTTGGGACTTTACGAGAGTGCTGGATGCCAAGACATATATAGACCGCATGGTCCACATGTCTAGAGATGATAAAAATAAACAAATATGTGATACCTCATTTCAGTAGAAAGGTCTGGGTAACCGAGGCATATGCAAACTGGTGGAGGATCACTAGTAAGGGATACTGGGATGAAGATCACCCTTGGAAAGGGGAGCACGGTAGCTGGCACCAGGAGACCGGACAGAGAAGGACGGTGGATACTCCTGCTCATGGCGAGGTTTTTTGTCCTGGGATATCCTTTGAACTGGGAGGCTCTTGGAATTTCTCGAGAGATAGTAGCTGATGATACTTTGCCACAATTCCTGACCATGAAGAAGAAAACTGGGAGAATTTTTTACGAGCTCGGTTCCATCTTCGAATAGAGTGAGGGGCGAAAGGTCCCAGGGTGTCCCATTCAGGACTTAAACGCACAGATCGGGAGCAGTCCTCATAGTAGACTGGCTAGAGGCCATTCTTAAGGAGGGATTTCTGTGGAGATTGCTCCTCCTTCGGCATGGGGAAAGAAAAGGAAACACTCTACCACTACCGGTACTCATGCAACATGTCAAGTTGGTGGGCGTACTCGAAGACATAGGGGTGCCAAACTTCTTGTGACCTTGGAACCAAAAGGTAGCTCTTCCTCCTCTGATCATTTAGCAACTCCCCCAATGTCACCTTCTAAGCTTTCTCTACCATCTTATGTCTCTCTTGAATTGTCTTCTTCTTCTTCAGAGATTGAGGTGAACGGGCTCTGGTCCTTCCGAGCTTGTTATTATTGGTTCTGAGCGGGAAATGACTCCAAAACTTGAGGAGGAGCCCCTAAGTCCAAGGGTAATTCCTGAGTCATATCCAGCTCGCATGGACACCAACGAGGTTGAAGGCCCTAGGGTGATTTCTCTAGGAAGGGAATCCGATAATGATGTGGCCTTTATTCTTGAGGGGTTTAATGCCCCGATTGGGGTAGGGATGGTGATTCAAGAGGAAGGGCCTGTGGTTCATGATGCCCATGAGTGTTAAGAGGTTGCTGCCCCCGTGGGCATAGATCATGAAGATGAAGGGGTTGAGCTTTTTGTGTCCGAGGTTCTGGCTGTTGAGGGTGGAGGTCAGATGGAATGAACCCTGACTGAGCCTGGATCGGCGATCGACGAAGGGCAAAGAGAAGAGGTAGTTCCTGAACTTGCCAATGCTGACATGGTAGTTTAGAAGGGTGATAAACAAGGGGAGGAGGCTTCTTTGGAGCCTGCTGGGACAGAAGTGGAGGCTCTAATAGGCGGGGGAGAAGGTGACTAGGTCGGTATCAAAGACTCCAGACAGGTTGAGGCTGGGGCTGCCTCTAGGTCAGAGGTGCACGAAGCTCTAGAGCTTGCCGTCATTTCAGAAGAGCAGGTGGTTCAAATGGCTACTACTTTAATAAGCTCGGTCCTTGAAGCCAAAATCTCTCTAGTGGTAGCGATCTCAGCAGCATCATCTAGGCCCATTTTTAGCGGGGTTTCTAGTATGATTGCAGACATGCTTCATGTAGACCTTCAGGGTTTAAGGGAGCTACCTTTCAATGAGCTGGGCGGGGCTTTGGCCAAACTCCAGGAATTTGCTGCCGTGACCACTGTTGTTGGGAGTGCACCAGAAGTCCTTTCCCATTTTGATGCAACCCTAAATGATTTGGAGAGTTGGCGGTCGAGAATATTTCATCATGAGGTGGAGACCAGTACGCTAGTCCCCTTGGAGGAGTCAATCTTGTATCGTCGAGAGGAGATAGATTCTTGTATTGAGAAGAAGGCCACTATGATTGGCCGTCAGCTAGATCTCAAGAGGGAGGCGCAGGCTTGCTTCAAGAGGATGGTCGAAATAGAAGAAGAGATGCGAATATTAAGATAGGAATGCGCTGAACTTGAGAAGGAGATGATTTAGAGAATGGCCATGGAAGCCTCTTTGATTGCAGATTTATCAGAACTCACTTGTATCATTGAGTCTGAAGCTGTGGCGATGGAGGAGGAGACTCAAATGGTGACTGAACTGAAGGAACATGTCCAAGATACCGAGGCTTTTATTGCAGCATGCAAAGTAGAGATCAATAAGATCATTGATCATTTGTGAAAATGTCTTTTCCTTTGCCACCACTTGTAAGAAGTTTGAACTCATGAATAAAATGCTTCTTTCTCTCTTCTGACTGACTTTGCTGCATTATTTCATTCTACTCTTTACTTTGTTGCACCTCATGTACCATGTTTTGGGCTTGGGCGCCTCTCCACATAGTTATTGTCCTAAGGGGCTAATACCCTAGGCCTTGTTTAGGCATGTGACAGGTTATTGTAGCTTCAATAACTTCGAAATGGGGAGTCATTGCTTTTTCTCCTCTTAACGTTTGATTGGCCAAGGGCTCATAATTCATTTTCCTCATCATTTAGTGGGCATGCTCACTATAGATAGTCCAATCAGGAGGGGCTTTGGCCTCCATTAGTGGTGCATTCACTTCAAACCCACCATAGCATTTGGTCTGAGGCATGAACTCCTTGAGATGTTTTGAAGCAATACGCATAACATCCAATTGCCTCTGGAGACTGCGAACTTCGCTTCTTTACTTTGCTAGAGGATCCTGCTCTCGAGGGGAAGAAGACTGTCCTTTCTCAAACTTTCCTCCTCCCACTAAACTAGAGAAGTGCAAAGCTTGTGGCTGGTCACTAGTATGTACTAACCCTATTGTGGGATGAGGAACATCCTCTATGCTTATAGCAACTGGATTTTGAAAAATCTTCCGCGGTGGTTGGCGCGCCACTTTTGCTTTCAAGAGTGCAATAGGTATATGCATGACTTTTTGATGGTTAGGCATATATGTAATCTTTGGAGCTGGAAATTCTATCCCCATGACATGCTCAATCTCAAGAATGACCTCTGATTCATCGTTTGGCCAAGATGGCCCAGAACTAGGGGCAGAGGGCGAGGACTGCTCTTCCTATGAGACGAAGTTTTTTCAAGGATGATTGTGGGGATGCTAGAATGTATAGGAGTTAGAGGGAGAATTTTTCCTTGTCTTTCTTCCTCTTTGAATATGTTTACTAATGTTCTCCCCACATCCTCAACATCTTCATGAGGCGAAGATGTTGCCTTCATTGTAGACTTGTGATCTCCATCATTCAGCTTCTGAGGTGACACCAGATATGAGAAGTAATACTTAGCATCAGTGTAGTGAGTTTTAGCTACAGGAAATGGTCTTTTGTCGACATAGACTGTACGTTGTCTCCCATCTCGACTATACTTGAAGCACTAGTGTAATGTCGATGGAACCACTCCTTGGTCATGGAGCCATGGCCGGCCGAGGAGAATGTTGTAGGAAGTATCAGTGTCGATTACATGACACTAAGTGTAATCGTTCAGCTCACCGATCTTAAAGCGAAGGAGAACTTTGCCAGTTGGCTTCTCTCCTGACTGGTTGAACCCTTGAACTGTGACATTGGTCAGAGTAAGATCTTCGGACCCTAATCCCAATCGAGTAAGGATCCTCCTTGAGATAAGGTTGACTGCCGACCCTCCATCCAACATAAATCGGTTGATGGGGCATGCATGTAATTCATCTGTCATGAAGAGGGGCCAATTATGAAACTTTTCTCCTAATTGCATATCTCCTCTAAAAAGGTGATTGACATACATCCTCTTAAAATTGCTGGATCCATCTCAATGGGTTCTACTTTGGTCTCGTACACCTCTGGGTTAGAGAGAGCTTGAACCAAAGCCATCCGATAATCCTTTGAGAGCATAAGGGCATCATAGATGTTTAGAAGGGCTGAAAGCTTCCTCAGATACCCTATCACTTCATATTTTACCTTTTCTTGGTCAAGGCTTTGTGCTCCTAATTCTGCCACTGGTTAGGGTGGTATGCTGGGTTGAGGAGCGAGTTTAGGTGGAAGAGGTTTACTTTGGCCTGCTGGCTAACTTGACTGCACAGCGGGCTTGATTTGAGTGATGGAGCTTTGAGGTTTTGGAAGCGATTGAGTAAGAGGTATCACAGGGAATTGAAGAATATGTGGATTGTTTATGGTAGTTGGATTAGGAAGGAGCCCTAAGAGCTAGAGGATATGCAAATTTGTATTTGGATTAGGGCGAAGTGGCAAACTAAGAAATTTCAAATTGCCTAACTTTATTGCAACGTCTTCTCCAATCTGAGGCTCATTTGCCCCATGGTGAGTGATGCTCCTGAGATTTGCACCATATGACAAGCCTCCAGAGAATAAAAGCTTTGCCCCCTTAATTCCTTCAGTCTCTGCTCAAAGTCGGGCTCAGGGGGCCACTGGGGTTCTTTGGCTTTGAATTTTTTGTGCTTCTTTGAAGAAGGTGGCTTTGCTTTGACTTTAGTTGCCAAGGCATCAACAACTGTTAAAAATCCAGCTACCTAGGCCAGGGTCTTTTTCAACCTCTTCCGTTGCTTCTTGCTTATGTTGATTCCTTCGAGTTCCCTGTTGGGAGCCTCGAAGTCTAGGCATTTTAAGGTTGTACTTGCAGGAGACATTGAAGAGGAAGGATGAGAATAAGAAGAAGAAGAAGTAGAAGGGTCAGAAAGTGAGGGACTTTTAATATCGTTCCCCTCATTGGACCGATCTGGGCAGCTTTTTATGTCATCACCAGAATTGGACATGTGTAGGGGGTCTTTTAGGTGTTTTCCTTCCTGAGATTGTTGGGGAGTGATTTTAATGTCGTCACCCTCATTGGATGTGCTCTGAGGAGAAGATGACTCGGGAATGTCCTTTTGATAGGAATAAAGGAGGATCGTGCGAAGGATGAAGTCTAGTAAGGTTGGAAGTGGGGGAAGGGGCCTGAGAAATTCCTGCTCGACTGACGGTTGAGTCGTCTTGTTTTTCTGGTGAGCAACCCTTGGTGCCCGTCCCCTTCTGGTTTTCTGTGGTGGTGCTTGATTTGTCTTGCTCGACTTGCGAACAGCCCTAGCTTGGCGAACTGCTTCTCCCCTTAAAGAATTGAGTCTACTTCGCCAATGGTGGACTATCCATGGCTGGGAGGTGGAGGGTTCAGTAGTACCTGAATCATTATTATGAAGGTCTTTTGTCGAGAGGCCCTTCTGCAACAGTGGAGTAGTGGCTTGGGGATCACTTATTGGAACGTTGTAAGACTCTTTACATTCATGTATTTTCTTTGTGATTATATTATGTAAACTGGTACATTTGCACAGGTAGTGCCCCCATATCTGATGGTAGGGGTACCAATGGTCCTCAGTTCCCCGGGCAAGACGTCGAGGCTGCCTTGCCGATTTCGGTGTGATAAGAACTTCTTGAAACATGATGGTAAAGAAGGCTCGAAGGATATCAGGTACACCATCTTCTTCATTGACGGTCACTATGTGAGAGGCTTTTGTTGCCTTGAATGCCTTGTTTTCGTCCTTAATCTTTATTTGACCGTTCTGAATCACGGCCATGATGATATCCTTTAGCGTGAAGCAATCATCTGCTGACCCTTTGATGGTAAGCACAATAATTCGCTTGAGTATTCGAGCCCAGCTTGCTCAGGGAACTTGGTCTTTGGAAGCTGGATCATGTTCTGCTCCAGCAATAATCGGAATAGCGCAGGGACCCATTCCTTCTCAAAGGGGTATACCTTGTTTCTAGGCTTGGCCCAATAGCCATCCCGATTAAGATTTGTAGTTGAGGGTACATGGTTGTACGACTGCTGGTGCTTGCTTGCTTGAGGCATTGTCTTTGCAGTGCTCACACCCTTTGAGAGGTTGAAAGTTTGGGAGGGATTCTTCTTTGGATAAGTGATCGTGACGGCTGCACTGATTACTCCTTTTTGTTGGCTACTTTGGGTGTTAGCCTGAGAGCTACCATTGCCCCGGTTAGTCCCTGAGCTTGTAGACGGTTGTCGTGACCTGCCGTGGTGGTGTGATAGGCTTTCTATGCGGGCTGATTTAGAGATCAGCTTTGACATGGAAGTCGAGTTTGAGGCCTCGACATGTAAAGCGATTTTAAGTCACATGTTCCACACACAAGTTTGAACTGCTTCCTTCTCAGGCATGGGATTGGGATGGCCAACATCTAAATTTCTCCATCTTGATATGAACTTATCCACGGGCTCATCTGGGTCTTGGGTCAGGGTGAGAAGCTCAATGGTTTGAACCTCTCTCTCGACCTCGTAGAAGTGTTGGTGGAAGATTTTCACCATTTCCTCCCAAGTATGCACCGAGTTTGGGGGAAGTCGAGAATACCACTGAAAAGCTAGGCCATCAAGGGTGTCAACAAACTGATGGAGAAGGAGTCTCCCGTCATCCACTGTTTCTTGGCACTCTTCTTAGAAGTGGGCAATATGCTGGTTAGGGGACGTGGTTCCATTGATTAGGGGAAACTTCCCTTTCTTGTAATTTGAGGGACAGTACCTGGTCAATGTGTGATGGTATAGCCTTAGATAAGGCATTGCACCATGTATCCCTAGCATTTGTCTGTTATTTAAGCTATGGGTAACCATAGCATCGATGTTCCCTGTGAGACGGGGTGAGAGACAGAATTGTCCTGTGAGGCAGAGGGAACGAGCTGCCTTGGAGGTGCACCATCTGAGTAATGGGAATTGACCTCATGGTTAGTTGATTGTCATGAGACATCTATATGATCTCTCTTCTCCATCTTTGCGCATGCCATATCTTCGAACTTGTTCATGTGGTCTTCTTGCGAGTCAGGTTCATTTATAACCATTACGCTGATTGTTTCTTCAGGGAGGTCAGCTTTGGTTGCCGTTGAGGGCTTACAAACTTGATGGGTCGGATGCGACAGATCAGTCAGCAAGGGGTCAGCATGCCCCGACTAGACTTGACTCTTATATGCCGATAACATAAGAACAGATTCATGACAGTCTTGGGAGCATGGTTGCTGAGTGGCTGGGTCATTTTCTACAACATTCACAACAGTAAAGGGCTCATGTACGTCTCCTTCAGGCTTCGTCATGTAAAGAGGGTAGAAGGGGTTCAAGCGACGAGGGTCATCAGAGCTGGTTTCCCCGACCACCTTGGTCGCTTCCTTGGTCAAAATTCGCAAACCCCTATCGCATTTAGCTTGGAGATTTTGATGAACCTCATGCCAGAACTGCGATTGGTCAACTCTTCTTGCACATCTCAATCAGGTGCGGTAAAGGATGAGGGCCTAGGACTGGAGTCATCTTGGACCAAGGAGGATGAATGACTCGATCTTCCATCAGGTCTTTGCCTCGAGCTCTCTTATGAGCTCCAGAGACACAACCGAGATGATGAGGCTGGTTCAGGATGATACTCTTGGGGAAGGTCTTCGTGTACCTGGGCTGGAGGTGCTTGCTCAAAGGAGGAGAAGGCAAAAGCAGAGTTGACTCATGAGAACACTTGAGTCGAGGGCGAGGGGTTGTCTGTGGCGGAGACATGTGTGTGCCCCTTGAAGAAGGATCACAGGTGACCTGGGGGTAAGCCTAGGCTCGAGCAAGTAGTTTGGCCTTAAGAGGCCAAGAACTGCGAGTAAGTATATGTAAGAGAACAGGTGGGAGCCTGTCCCTTACAGGGTGTGCTAGTGTGTGCTGAGTAGGAAGACGAGGGGGTTGCCTCCTATGTATTCGGGTTAACACAATGATGGTGTTGCCCCGAGCAGTGGGATATGAACAACATGTACAAGACTCGGCCTTGAGAGTTCTGATCTTGGACACTGACTCGAGGAAAAATAAGGGTTGCCCTGAGGTGTGGCTCGAGTGGATGACCCACGAGCCTTATGGTGTGTGCGAAAGGTGGAGGCCCTAGAGTTTGTGCCTCGATGTGTCGAGCCTCTAGGGATATAGACTCGTGGTGGTTCAAGAATGTGGCGGTAGTCTTGCGACAACCCACATAAGCAATGGCAAGTTGTTTGCCTTTTACAGAAAGGGACTGGGTAGCCTTCCGGTGTACCTCGACAAATACAACCAACAAGTAACTTTTCGGTGGCAATGTGCATGCTGTGTAAGACAACATAAGTGCTGCCGATGCAAAGGGCCTTGGTGGAAGTTCCACCGAAGCTAAGATACAGGGAGTTAGGGACCTTAAAGTCCCTGCTCACACTAATCCAAGTTAAGACCTAGGATCTAGACCCGGGGTCTTTGCTCAAAGGAGGGATGGGAATGAAGTTTGAGGAACTTGTTCCCTAAGGACACTCGAGAATGCGAGGATAAGAAAATTCCTGATCCGGATGAATGGGTTACAGAACCCAAAAGCCATAAGTGCAGATGCAGAAAATAAAAAGAGAAACTAACCAAACAAGTACGATCCAACTAAGGGGTAGTAAGTCCCCAGTGGAGTCGCCAAGCTGGTTAGGTGCCTCGATCTCACCCTCTGAATCTAGGTGATCTGGCGGTACGTGTCTTGGGTTTCAGGGGAACCCGAGATTTGAGATCGCTCTCTCGGGAACCTTGCTAAAAAACAAGGGCAGATGGACCAACTTATGAGAGAGGAATTTAAGTTGAGTTCGAGACTTACTCGAGTTGGCTCGCTTGGCACCCTCTTAGATCATGAAGAAAGCCCCTATCATAAGACGGAATCACCTCCCTTGGCTTGTATTCTCCTATTTATGCAATCACACACATATGGAAAATGTAACAAGATAGGTGGGTCAAGGGACCACACCTTGCCTTCAGGTGGCGTGCACATTCAAAAGATGAGAAGAATGAGAGGATGAGGATTGGGGTGAGAAGAATTTGATCGAGTGGTGAGACCGACACAGTGACCTGACTAGTAGGTAATTGACTTGTCGTGGTAGAAAAATGAGCTTGGTAACTCAGACCGGCTCAACAGAGTTACTACTAGATGACTGTACCAATAACGATTAGCTAGACACAATGACTTGTCTATCATGGAAATAAAGCGGACACAATAACTATGACTAGCATAACAACATTACAGCTAAATGACAGGACTACCATTGAAGGCTAGTCTCCACCCTTCTTGATCAAACGAGAGAGTAAAAGAAAGAAGAGTGATCAGAGAGAGACATAAGGCGATAAAAAAAGAAGAAGATATGATTAGGAAGAAGAGGAAAGAAAAAGAAGAAAGAAGAGAATGAGAGAGGAAAAGGGAGAAAGAAAGGGAAGGAAAAAGAAAGGATAGAGAAACAGAGAGGAGTAACAGAGAAGGAAGAGGAAGAGAGACACAAATGACAATGAGATAGGGAGAAGGGAGAAACTCAAATGGCAATGAACCTCCATCTGCTGGGACTGAAGAAGAGGGAAGGAAAGACACAAGCTGCGCTAAGGCTTCGCCAGCTGGGCTCGGAGAAAGAGAGAGAAGAAAACTCAAGCGGCGCTAAGGTTTCGCCATCTAGGACAGAAGAAAGGAGAAAACTCAGACAACATTAAGGTTTCACCATCTGCGATAGAAGAAAGGAGAAGACTTAGGTGGTGATGAGGTTTCGCCGTCTGGGAGAGAAGAAAAGAGAAACTCAGGCGGCGCTAAGGCTTCGCCGTTTGAGAAAGAAGAAAGGAGAAAACTCAAGCAGCATTGAGGTTTCGCAGTCTAAGGCAAAAGGAAGGAGAAAACTCATGCGGCACTGAGGTTTCGCCATCTCGGTTAGAAGAAGAGGGGAAATGAGACACAAGCAGAGCTAAAGCTTCACTGACTGAGCCAAAAGAGAGAGGAGAGTGAAAGCACAGACGACAATAGACTTTCATCGTCTGGGATAAGAGAGAGAAAGAGGATTTTGACAGAGACTCGGCCTGCCATTCAGGCTAAGACCCAACCCACTGCTTGTGTCTCAGAAGCAAGAAGACATCACACCAGGCAAGAGGTACGCCAGGATGGATGGAGGAAAGAAGGAAGAACAGAGACATGATAGACTAGAGGAGGAAGAAAGAG
>NW_006499751.1:1732229-1806836 GCF_000471905.2 Amborella trichopoda | reverse complement strand
AGGAAGAAGAGAAGAGAAGAGATAAGATGAAGCAGGAAGAGAAGGAGAGACGAGAGAGAAAGAAGAGAGAGATCGAGATAGAGAAAGAAGAAAGAGAAAGAGAAAGAGAAAGAGAAAAGAGAAAAGAGAAAAGAGAAAAGAGAGATAAAGATGAGAAAAAAGAATAGAGAAAGAGAGATAGAGATGAGAAAAGAGGAGAGAGAAAGAGATAGAGGTGAGTGGGAAAGAGCGATAGAGATAAGAAAATAGGAGAGAGAAAGAGATAGAGGTGAGAGACAAAGAGAGATAGAGACGAGTAAGGAGGAGAGAGAAAGAGATAGAAGTGAGAGGGAAAGAGAGATAGATAAGTAAAGAGGAGAGAGAAAGAGATAGAAGTGAGAGGGAAAGAGAGATAGAGACAAGAAAGAGGAGAGAGAAAGAGAGGAGGAAAGAGAAAATTACCTTAATGAGGCATATCGACTCTTTTCTTCTCTCTCCTCTCTTTCTCCAAGACACACCCATGAACTCAAAGTAAGAATTGAGACTTTATTGATCAATGCATAAAATGAACCTGCCTCGTTTTACAATTCAGTATTGCATGTTTATATAGAAGTGAGACCAAACATGGGTGGATGCCCAAAAATACCTAAAATTGAAGATAATTACAATTTACTTGAATTAAAATAAATTCTAAAAATAGGTGCAAAAGGACTGTTTTACCCTGCCTAACAATGTGTGAAATTCTAGAATAGGCCTTGTTGCTACCCGAGAACTTGCATGATCTTCCATGACTGATCTAGGGTTGCTCTGATGCTCGTTTGATCGAAAGATGAATGTTTTCTTGTAGGGCTCGACATGACAGTCGCTTTGATACTAACTTCGAGTCATGAACCATATTTTTAAGTCATGATCATGAGACTTGAATTTTGGATGAATCTTGAAAACTTCGGATCGATGGTGCGCTCGTTCCTTGATGTTTTTCTTCTATTTCTTCACTGAATCGCACTGAGCACGACGTCACGATCATGTCGCAACAAACGTAACTCGATTTCGTGTTTGGACGAATATTTCATCGTGCGACAGTGCGACAGTGCATGCTATCGAGTGTGAAGATTTCTTCTCTCCCTGTTCATTGAGCACGGCAATGTAAATGCCGGGAGTGATTGTCTTCTCTCTCTCAGTCTGTTGCGTGCAGTAGTGCATACTGCCGAGCTTGATGATCTCTTCTTTCCTTATTCGTTGCGCATAGCAGTGCAAATGTCGGGTGTGATTTTCTTCTCTCTCAGTCTGTTGCGTGCAGCAGTGCATACTACCGAGCGTAATGTTCTCTTCCCTCTCTATGCGTTGCACACATCAGTGCAAATGTCGAGCTTGACTTTCATCCCCCTCTCTGTCCATTGCGCACGACAGTGCATACTGCCGAATGTGATGGCCCTTTTCTTTCTCCGTCTAACACAACAGTGCATACTGTTGAGTGTGATGTTCACTTCTCTCTATGTTTGTTGTTCGCGGTAGTGCATACTATCGAGTGTGATTTTCCCTTCTTTCTCTTTGACTATTGCGCCTGGTAGTGAACACTGCCGAGCGTGATCTTTCTTCCTTCCCACTTTCTGTTCTACACAACAACACACACTATTGAACACAATTTCCTCTCTCTCTCTTCTCCTTTTGCTTGTTTGACCAGAGGGCCAGTTGAGCCTTGTATTGTCGTGTCAGTCCTGACGTCGAGCAGTTTAGCCATTGTGCCGGATTAGTTACCATGCCCGTCTAGCTGCTGCGCCAGACTAGTCAACATGTCAGGATAGTCACCGTGTCGATCTTGTCATCGAGTAGTTTAGCCATTGTGCTGGTCTAGTTACCGTGCCCGTCTTACTGCCACGTAAGACCAGCCGTTGTGTCAGATTAGTCACCGTGCCTGTCTTCTCGTTGAGTAGTTTAGCTGTTGTGCTAGTCCAGTTATAGTGCCCATCTAGCTGCCACTTCAGACCAGTCGTCGTGCTAGTCTTATCACTACGCCCGTATAGCTGTCGGGTCAAACGAATTCATTCAAAGGTTTAGAGAGAGCCAAGCTAACCTTCATCATTTTTCTCATTTTTCTTTTTCTTCTTCTCTCCACAAAAATTTTCGTTCGTTGCCTCTGAAGAGTTGAGTGAAATCCAAACCAACCTCCGTCTCACTTTTTTCCGAAGTACTAGTTGAAAGACGTAGTAGCCTTCAAACCCTTCTTCCTTTTTCTGTCATTTCCTCTATCTCACTCCTTTCTTTCTATCCTTACCATAAGATCTTACTAAAAGTCCTGCGTCAAGGAGATTTCATAAGGCTGTCGAATTGACATGGATTCTCTTATGTTATTTCTTTCACTTCTCCTCGAGTACACGCACATGTGTGTGTTCACCCTATGACAAGGTGGGGTCCTCATACCCACTTGTTTGTAATCTAATGTGTGTGTTTGTTTTGTAGGTAAGAAGAAATTAGGTCAAGGGAGGCGATTTCGAACCGGTCACAAGCCAGGGGGCATTCTTCATGATCTAAGAGAGCACCCACATGAGTTAGCCCGAGCGCGTCATGGACCCACGCGAGGTGAGTCTCACCTTGCGACCCTAATTCCTCTCTCATCGGTTGGTATTCCTGCCTACGTCTTCTTCATACGGTTCCCAAGAGAGTGATCTCTAGTCTCGGGTCCATCTCGAACCCAGAACCATGCCACCAGGTCAACCCGACCCGGAGGGTGAGATCAAGGTACCTAACCAATCGGGCCTGTCATAAACTGCTTTACGACATATTACTTTGTTTTGGACTCCATTTGGGAATCGCAAGCTGCATTGAAGAGATTGTTTACCAACGAAGAGTGGTCAAACGACCACCTCTCGAAGTCCAGTAATGGGTTAAAAGTGGACGGCATAGTCACATAAAGGAGATTCTGGTCTCGGTGTTCCAGTGTCGTAGAGGCCACTGCCCCTTTCGTCACGATATTTAGAATGGTGGATACTAACAAGAAAGCTACCATGGGCATCCGTTATGAAGGTATCAAGAGGGCCAAATCAGTTATTGGGGAGAAGTATAGTTTTTTACTAGTAAAGTGATTGAGATTATAGAAAGAAGGACACCAAATTTGGCCATCCAATTCATTATGTACGTACATATATATTTATATCCTTAGAATGTTTAATTCTAAAATATATTTTTATTGAAAATTTAAATGACCTTTCTCTATCTATGTATTTTCTAGGTTACTACTTCCAGACTGGATAGAAGTCATCGAAACCAGATAGCGACAATATAGGAGGTAATATTTAACATTTAGGTAAGAACTTCATTGAGTTGTTACATCGTGAGGAATAACTAATGTACTAAAATGAAATATTTTTTTTTAGCTTTCTATGTATAGGGATGCTGTAGGATCCTTCGGCCTAGACTTGCCAAGAATTCTTGAACTAAGATGGATCCAAGTTAACCCCTAACTAATGTTTTGTTCTTTCATATCTTTAATCTTATGAATTATTCTTGCCTTTACAATGCTTTTTGCATTTTAATCCAGCTGAATGGTGGGAGATATATGGTAGTGATGTATCTCACCTAAGGATGATAGCAATCAAGGTGCTCTCCCAGACATGTTCTACTATTGGGTGTGAGCGAAACTTGAGTACAATCTAATGGTTTCACACTACTAGGAGGAATCGACTCGCTTTGGAGAGGCTTCATAAACTAATATAAATTCATTACAACTTAAACCTTCGAGAGCGACAAATAAGAAAGAAGCTTGAAGACTATGGATTAATAGACTTGGACACAATATTTGTCATAGCCACAATAGAACAATGGGTAGTAGAGGAAGAGGAGCCAGTGGTTCACAAGTAAGTGTTCCTTGAGGCTATCGGTGAGGAAGATTGTGAAGAAGGTGATAAGCAACATGAATGAGGAAGCAACTTGCCAACATATCCACAATTCGTCGAAGATGTCGGTGGTATTGCACCTAATGAGGGAGTGAGGGAAGGGGATATAAGGGAAAATAAAAGAGATGATGATTCGGAGGCCACCCTATTCCAATCAAGTTATTCACATACCGAGTCCCAATAGCAAGAGGGTAGAGACGAGCACGACAGTGTATGTGAGCATGAAAGATGGACTAGCTTCAAGGATTTTTTATTAGGAGATCAACAAAACACTAACACTTATGGATTTGGGTATAGTCAAGTGCCCACTAATTTGAATGATTCGTTCCTAGATTGAGTCAATGTATTGTCACGTAAATTTAATCAATGGCACCAGCATGACCAAGATGAAGAACGATGTCCTCTTTCATTTTATTATTAGGTAGTATTGTATGAATTGTATGCTTTATTGTAGTCTATATATGATAATATACTTCATCCATGATAATTCTATGCTTCTCCCTTTGTGTGATGGAAATTTAATGGTTAACAATAGTTCATGTAGGGAAAGAATATCTCAATATTCGCATATTGATGCAAAAAAATGAAAGTTCTTAATAGAGTACCCCCATTTCTTATTGGATTCCTAAAAACAACATTTATAATGAATTATAATAATTTTTTTGGATTTTATTTTAAGGTTGGATCCGACCTATCCGGCTGATTCTCGATCCGGATCACAGATTCATCGATCTAGATGGGTTTTTGGGGTGCTCGATCCGAGGCACTGATCCATTTTTTAAACCATTGTTTCAAAGTATAACCTATTATCTCAACCAATATATTTTGGTTTTATCGTTCACCAGTTATTCGTAACTGCGATGAAACTAGAGAAGCATACATAAGTTTTAGTGATATTTTTGGAATTCATCCATTCTAGATAGTTAAAATGCTTTCCAATTATTATGCCTTGAATAATAAGCAAATTGGTTGAAATGAAGTTATGGACCTCAAAATGGAATAACCACTTATGTACAAAAGAATCATTTCCCCAAAAAAATATCAACATGAGAATTGCTTGTAGTTTATCCATAGCATTCAAAGGATCAATATATAGAGAATGAAACTTTATGTCCTCCAAACTTAATTGGAAACTGTTAAAACCAATGTTAGAATTGTGAAACCTGCTTCCCCCTATAATTTTACAAGGTAAACTCCTATTTTTTTGGCAGATATATGAATGACCATACACAATTTATTCTTTAAGTATGTAAAGTTGAAAAGACAAACATACTTTATCTGAGAAGTGCTCATATGTTATGTAGTTTTCATTGTGTTTTTCAAGCACTTACATCTCAACCTTCGAGTCATAGTGGAAACATGGAAACAACAATAATATGTCTACCATCAATGCATATTAATTTTTTTGAATAGAATATATTCTGCCCATTGCAAGTTAAGCTTATATATGATTGCAAATTAATGCATTCTATAGTTTGTTTACAAATGTAAATCATTGTAAAAACCAAAAAAAAATAATGCAAAATCCTAAAGCACAATAAATTAGAAAGAGAAAATGAAGCAAATAAACAACTACATACAAAACCACAACTTAAAACTAAGAGAAACCTAGAATTTTCTTTCCAGGTTACTTGGTGTCTGAACACCTTAATACTTAAAGATAGAGCAAGGAGCTTCATCTTATTGATACCTATAAATTGAATGCTGTAAAAATGAAGATGTCTAAATAGAAGACCATTCACTCTACCTACTAAAGTCCTTTGGAAATTGCAAGGAGAGCCTGCAACAAACTTCTAAAGTATGAAAACAAAATTTATTTATAGCATAGAGCCTATGTTTTTAACAGAGGAAGCCTTTCTAACCACCAAACATATAAATCATAATTTGAAATTCAAAGCTATATGGAAGAATTGCTTTTGTAACATGTGATCCATAAATGAACAAATAAATGCAGCGAAGAAATCCACATATACAAACATTTGTATATATGAAGTCTTAAACTTTGTGAAAAAATCCTATCAAGCATCAACCATTATCAATATCAACAAGTTCAACAAAGAAGACTTATATCAAGTGATATAACAGAACAAAAAGTAGCTGATAAATACCTAATGAAAAAGGTCTATTCAAGAGAAGTTATATGAAGATAATTTAGTTTGAAGTGCATAACCCATATGAAGTTGCAATAATCATAAGATTACTCTAAATAAGTCTAAAAATAGATATATGTATAACTTGAACGAACTATGTTAAAGAGTTTACAGAAAGAAGAAATTAAAATGTCTATAAGTCTAGGAGACTGATATGCAGGTATATACATATGTATCATGTACGTGGGCCCTACATTTATGTGTTGTCTAGGCTGAACAAAAATTTATACAAAAATTTATAGAGTGTAAAGTCCAAATATATACAAGAATGTACATAAAATTCAAAGGTCTCTATTCTTAAGATGTGGCTGCACTTTCTTGAGTGGATGTGTCTATGTTGTATCATCATAGAAAATAAGTCGCTGAACCAGGCGACTTGGTTGCAGTACCGTATCTTGCACTGGTGCACAAATTTTCATAATTAAATGAATATATTGGTGTTTCATCCTCTGAGGAATGCTCTCCACAATTGCATCAACATTTTCCTAAGGTTTAAATAGGTTCCATATTAAAATTTATAGTGTCAATTGTTGTACTTCATTTTGACGTACTTCCATAAGCCCATGCGAATAAGAAGAGAGCTAGTAACAGTCCGGTCTTGCGAGTTCACAAACACCCACAGACCAAGATTGTGCAAAAATAAAGCCTCCAGCCTCTTGAACTGAGTGCGACTCCCTTGCACCAAAGAAGGACCCTTCACTGTAGCCCTATGCTAGTGGCTGCGACAGGGGACCAGACCACCGCCATTGCGCTCAAAACGTCGAAAAACCCTTGAGGACCAAATTTTGGCTCAATCGGACCTCCTTAGCAGGGTCTACGCTCATGTGGCCTCGTAACTCAAGGGTTTTACCATAGCGTGGTGCGACTTCACTAAACTAATCCCGAAAATGGGGACTGCTACGATGTTTTTCGATAATAACTTCACCAACCCACAACACCTTCCTCGGAAACCAGACAAAGCTCAAACATTGACATGTTCCGGATCACGCCAGCCCCATCATTTTGACCTACAACACACACTGTGGCATGACCGGGAACCCCTATTGCTTTCAAGAGGAAGGTGGTCGGAGAAACCAAGGAAGAAACAGAGTTCAGCAAGCTTTGGATTCAGTGAAGCATAGCTCAATATCCAAGCTGTGGATAGACACGAGGGGGAGTTCAATAGAACCACCTTGCAAAGAGCTATATTCTGGTACAACTCATGCATTCAATCTGTGGTTCCATGAATGCAAGTCCTTAGGTCAGCAAAGAAGCAAATCTAGTAGGTTGCTAGAACCCCTTTCTTCGGCAATCTTCAAAATTAGGTAAAGGCACAAATCTACACCAAATCAGATGAAACTTGGTGGAAAACAACTGCAGCAGCCTCCTCTTTGACTTGCAAGCAGAGCCAGGAGCCAAAACGATGTAGCTCCGAGACACATTGGCAGACAAACTCCGCAAAAATGGCCGGACTTTCACCCTAGGGATAAAAGCCACTATAACACGATTGAAGGGCATCAAAATGCTCACAATTGAGAGAAGAATGAAGATATGTTGCTGAAACTACCAAAAAGTTGCCAAAAGTTGCAGGACCAGCTTCCAAGGAATTTCCATGGTGGAGCAACCTACATGCAGGGATGGTCTCGTCATTTGGGCAAAAGATTACATGGACATTTTGGTCATTTGTGCCTATTTTTTGGATTTGTTTTAAATTTTTTTAATTGTAATTAAGCTTGAATTTTAAGCGTTCACCCCTGTTTGGTGAATCCTCTATGTAAGCAAGCTTAACTCACTTGTAAGAGGGCCTTCTTTTTTGGGAGAGAGTTCATAATCTTACCCCTGAAGGATGGGAAGAATCAAGGACATATTTCACTCATTAGCTTGTCTTTGTGAGTCTCTAGTCTACTTGGAAGAGGAGAGAGGAAGAGAGAGAAATCTTTGAGAAAGTGATGGTACCCTGAGTGTGTGGTCCCGCGGGCAGCCCGATCGCATGGGCCACCCTCCACCTCACGTAAGTTGAGTCCTCTCTCTCTTACTCTCTCTCTCTCTCTCTCTCACCTCCACCTTTGTGTCTGACTTCGTTTGCGCGGTGGTAAACGTTTACCCGCAAGCTCGCAGACGCGATCAAACCTGTCGGCCTCACCCCTCAGGTTTCCTCCCCCCCCTTCCCTCAGAGGGAAGAGGGATATTGAGATCTCACCCCCATAACAGAGTGAAGGTGATAGGAGAGAGATTGAGAACCTGAAGAGGGCTCCTGTCCAAACCGCGTTGACAAACAGCCAAAGGGCTTCGTAATTGTTCTAAGAGGGCAATCTGCCTAGGCGTGTCCCCGAACCCCCAAAGCGGCACAAGAGCGTTAGGGCTTCAGCCGTTAAAATCTCTCTCACCTCGGCTTCCTATCCGCAAGAAGGAGGATCCACACGTCGAGCCTCCACGGTTGTTTGAGAGAGGGTTTCTTCCTCCAACACCTGGAGGGAAACCAGGACCCCACCGACATCAACTGGCGACTCGTCACCTTATCATTGCCTTGAGTTGTCTCCAGGTATCAATCTATTTCTCCTCTTGTCATGACCCTGCCCCCGACCACCGTACCTTACGTGGCAACGGGTGATCGAGCGCGGGCTCGTAATTCAATGTAATGTTTGTCACTCAGGTAAGAGTGGACTCAACGCCTTTATATTCAGAAATCCAACAAACCATGGAAGAGAGCTAAAGCGACAAGCATAACTAGCAGAAGAGTAAAGAAAAACTCCTCACACCAAATTTCATAATATAAAATATTCCAAAATATTACATTCAGTTCAGGGCATCTAGGCCTAACATTACACATATCCAACAAGAACTAAACAAAACTAGGGCCAAACAGCCCAGATATAAACAAGGCCTAAGCACCTTCTTCAAGAACACTAGCTTTGTCTTCCAGCTGCCAAAGGCGAACTTCTAGCCCTATACATGCACTATCAATCCACAAGGAGAGGAGAAATAATGGGATGAGCTATACAGCCCAGTAAGCTGGTGTAGTGTTATGCATTTGTGGTGGTTCTATCATATGTGACAACAGTACAGTTTATCAATATAAAGTAATAATTTAACATAATTGCATATCAAGTCGAGATAATGAATATGAACATTTCATTTAAACGACAGTCATTACTAAATTAGTGCGATCAAAGCCTTCAATTAGTGAAATCATAAATCATTCCATCATTATAATGCTAAACATTTCTTGTAAAGAAATTCAATCATTACCCACGTACTCCCTAAATCACCTACTCCCACAGTAGAGGCCCTATCCATTAAACTAAGCTATTCTCATTGCTTAATACCTCTACCATCACACAGGAGGGAGGGTAATGACAAGTGGGGTATCCACTTCATAATACCCTTAACACACTCACAAAGTCCCCGGCGTGCATTGGGGTTTCGATAGGCCCTTACCTTACAAGGCATCAATCACATATCATTTCATAAATCTAGGGTGCGACCATTTATTCTCTCCCTTAACCCATTCCTATCATTATGTAGGTTAAAGGATATGTCGGCATCTCTTTTATTACTACCGATGAGTGTCCCATCGCGTAGCAGGCAATATCATAACAACATCCACTACCGGTGAGTGTCCCACCTTGTAGTGGCTAGTATCAATATAAACAGTGTCTATTCATCACATCATCATAACATTATCCACTACCGGTGAGTGTCCCACGGCGTAGTGCTCAATAAAAATATAAGCAGTGCTCATTCATCACATCATCATAACAATATCCACTACCTGTGAGTGTCCCACCGCATAATAGTCAATACAATCTAAGCAGTGGCCATTCATTGCCTCATAACAGATGAATCGTATTTCATCATAACGTCATATCATTTAGCAAATGCATTTCATAAGCTATCACAGGGCATTTACACATAGGTTTTCTCAGTTGCATTTGGTGTTCATTGTTAAATTATTTCATCATTATCGTGTTCGTGGCCCCTTTTTCTCACAAAGTGCAGTTTACATGGCATCATTCACATATCTTTATGGAATTCTCATGGAATTTATCATATGGCATTCACATTTATCATATATCAAGATAACATAGTGTCGCATGGTCATACAATGATGCAGTGACAAGTAACAGTGACATGCCCTTCATAGAGAGGGCACAGCTCCCAATGTAGGGGGAGTTTCAGGATGTCTCAAACATGAAACCTTGATCTAATACACATTTCTTTACAAAAACAGTGATTTGAAGAAATTTGGGTGCCATCTGATGGGTCAATAGCTCAATACAAAGTGAGCATTAGATGCTGGAAATTTCCTTGCAACAGTGTGCAGTGACGTGTTCGTGCATTTCGGGTCATAGCTCAAAATCCATGGAGAGTTTCAAATATCTCAAAACATACAACTTTAAGTACATTCATAAAACTTTCCAATGTCGGAAGTTTCAAGGTTTTTGGATACCACTAGCTAGGTCAAAAGCATTGCCTAAAGAGAGCCACAGTTGCTGGAAATAGCAGCGACTGTGAACAGTGTCGTGCCTCAACATTTAGGGCATTTCTTTTTATCCATACAAAATATTATCATGACAAAAAGTAAGCTTGAAGTATACACACATGTTTTTCATTTGGGACTGATTTGGCCCTCTTTGGACGCCATTTGGTCATCGAACATATAGATGCAAAAACATTTACAATTCTGGAAATTCACATTCTCAAGTTAATATACTCTTGAAGAACACATAATATTTCACAGCCAATCTACACTTTGGGCTTGGAACCTTATTCGGGATAAGGAGTCTCACAGTGAGCGATTTCATGAGTTTCCATAAATAAAAGATCAAACATGTGGTAGACATAGTCATGGCATTGAGAAGCCCATACTAAATCTTCAACCTCATATTAACCCATTCATTCTTCACATTTTCCTTTATATCATCTAATCCATTTCAACAGTTTTACAACACTCATGGATGCATAAGGCTAAACCCACTTACCTTGACTTCTCACGGTATCACAAATCCTCACTCATGGCCTTCACGCGCTTTCCTTGGCTTCACCAGTGGGCTGTCTTGAAAGGGGCAGCAACGAACTTCAAGAGAGAGAGAAGAGTTGAGAAAAATGCGAGAGACCCATGTTTTCCAAGGCTTAAAAGGAGTGGGTGGTTGGAAAACACTATGGCTGATGCAATCATTTACTACTCTGACGCGTACGGGGTGGATCTGACATGTACAGAGGCTGTACGTTTGATTAAGACACTCCCGGCACTGCGCTATCAATCATCCAACTGGTGCTGCTCCAACTGGCGCTGCTCGACCCGGTGCTTCTCTCTTCTTATCCAACTGACTCTGCTCTTTTCTCTTTCAACCGACGTTGCTCTTTTCTCTTCCAACCGGCGCTGCTCCAACCGACGCACTACTCTCTTCTTATCCAACTGGCGTTGCTCTCGTCTTATCCAATCGACGTTGCTACAACCGACACTGCTCTTTTCTCTTCCAACCAGCACTGCTCCAATCAACACGCTACTCTCTTCTTATCCAACCGGCGCTGCTCCAACCAGAACTTCTCTTTTCTCTTCCTACTGGTGTTGCTCCACCCAGTGCTGCTCTTATGTCTTCCAACTGGCGTTGCTCCAACCAGCATGCTACTCTCTTCATATCCAAACAGCGCTGCTCCAACCGACGCTGCTCTTTTAAGCACGTGCGACAAGGCCTAAGATGAAAATACTCCATACACCTTACGCGCGAGGTAAAACTCCTTACGCCTTCTCACTGGACATTACATCTCTCTTCTCGCATGGAGATACTGGCTTGGGAGAAAATGTTGCCCTTACACCTCTCTTCACTTTTGCTATGGGATCCTCTTATCCCTCCTTCCTCCTGGTCGGGGAGTTCTACATCCCCATACCCGCGGCCACTCACAGTGTGGCTGGCCCGATTGGTCCTCCCTCCCTTGTAAGCCCTCAATGTGGCCATGCTGGCCCGACCATCCCGGCCTTAACTAGGAAAGTTTAGGGCACGGACCCTCAGGCCCCTCGCCCCGCCTCTTCTGACATTAAGGGGGGGAACCATGATCCTCACTGCATGGGCAACTCTACTACCGCTTCATCACTAAGATGTCATGTTGCTTGTGGGCACCTCGTTAGCCACATATCCTAAAGCGGCCCCTGCGTCGCCTCTCCTTCTCACTCGATCAGTCCTTACAGGACTGCCGTCGCTATGGGTAACCGAAACTCGACCCCTACTACGTCACACAGAGGCATCACCAACACCAGCACCCCTCATGCATACCACCTGATGGCAACTCCCTTGTCAGCCCCCGCTGGTTAGGGGCCTCGATCTCACCCTCCAGGTGGGAATAACCTGGTGGCATGTGTCTTGGGTTTCAGGGCAATCCAGGACTTGAGACCACTTTCTCAGGAACCTTGATAGAAAACAAGGGCAGTTATACAAACGGATGAGAAGGAATTTTAATGTGAGGCGGGACACACCTCACCTGGGTCCGTGACTCACTTTGGCTGACTCGCGTGGGTGCCCTTTTAGATCACATTGGAAAGCCCCCCAATCTTACAACTAGTTCGAAATGGTCTCCCTTGACTTGTACTTTCTTGTTTATGCAATCACACAGACATCGATAGTTTATAAGACAAGTGGGCCAATGGACCCCACCTTGTCTTTGGGAGAATGCATACAGGCGTGCACATCCAAAAGAAGAAAGAAAGAATAAGAGGATAGAGATTGGGTGATGAAGGGAGAAGAAAGAGATAGAATAGAGGAAAGGGGAGAGAAGAATTTGACCAAACGGCTAGACTGACACAACGGCTAGACCAGTAAGTGATTGACCTAGCATGGTAGCAAGATAGACACGGTAACTCAGACCGGCACAGTAGCAATACTACTCGATGATAGAACGATCACTGACCAGTCCTGATATGATGGCTAGCCTATCGTGGCAGTAAGATGGGCACGGTAACTCAGACAGGCACGACGGTAATATGGCTAGACAACGGGACAAGCATGATAGTGTTAATCTGAGCCTTCCTTGGACAAACGAGAGAGGAAGAAGAAAGAAGAGAGAGAAGAAATAGAGGGAGAAGAGAAAATAGAAAAAAGAGAGAAGGAGAAGGAAAGAGAATAGAGAGTAAGGAGAGATAAAAGAGAATAAAGAGTAAAGAGGGATAAAAGAGAAGACAAAAAGAGAGAGAAGAGGAAGAGAAGAAGAGAGTAAAATAAAAGGGAAGAGAGAGAGGTGAAAAGAAAGGGATAAAAGAGAGGTGGAACGAGAAGAAAAAGAAAGGAATATAGGAGAAGAAAGGAGAGGAAAAAGAGAAGGAAGAAGAAAAGAAAGTAAAAGAGAGAGAAGGAAGAGAAAGAAGAAAGAAGTAAGAAGAGAGAGAAAGAGATAGACATAGAGGAGAGAAACATGGACGACGATGGGATTCTTCCATCCATGACAGAGGAGGGAGAAAGAAGAGGAAGACATAGACGTTGATGAGGTCCCATTGTTCATGACCGAGGGGAGAGAAGAAAGACACGAGCATAAACGGCGATGGGGTTCTACCGTCCATGGTAGAGGAGAGAGAAAGAAGAAGAAGATAAGGACATCGATGGGTTTTTGCCTTTCATGACATAAGAGAGAGAAAGAAGAATAAGACATGGACGGTGATAGGGTTCTGCCATCCATGACATAAGAGAGAGAAAAGAGAAGAAAACATGGATGGTGATGAGATTCCACTATCTATGAGAGAGGAGAGAGAAAGGAGAAGAAAATATGGATGACGATGAGGTCTTACCGTTCATGACAGAGGAGAAAGACAAGAGAAAAAAATATGGATGGCGATGAGGTTCCACCGTCCATGACAGAGGAGAGAAAGGATAAGAAAATATAGACGATGATGAGGTTCCACTGCCCATGATAAAGGAGAGAGAAAAGAGAAAAAAATATAGACGATGATGAGGTTCCACTGTCTATGACAGAGGAGAGAGAAGAGAAGAAAACATGGATAGCGATGAGGTTTTGTCGCCCATGATAGAGGAGAGAGAAAAGAGAATAAAACATGAACGACAATAAAGTTCCATTGTCCATGACAGAGGAGAGAGAAAATAGAAGAAAACATGGACGATAATGAGGTCTGCCATCCATGACAGAGGAGAAGAGACAAGGGAACTTGGATAGAGGCTTGACCCACCACTCGGGTGAAGGCCCAGCTCATTGTGTTTGTCTCAGGAGATTAAGAGAAGAAAAAGGATGTCATGCCCAGTGATGGACACCGTCATGTGTGATTGGAGAGAAGAGAGAAAGGAAAGATCAAAGAATAAAGAGAGAAAGACAAAGAGAAAAAGAGGAAAAAAGAAAGAGGTAGACAAGAGGAGGGGAGAGAGAGAAAAGAAAAGAAGAGAGAGAAAGAGATAGACAAGAGGAGGAGAGAGAAATAGAGAAAAGAGTAGAGGAGAGAGAAAGAGATAGATGAGAGGAAGAGAGAGAGAAAGAGAGAAGAGATGAGGAGAGAGAAAATTACTTTATCGAAAGGTACCTAACTTTTTCTTCTCACCTGTTTCTCTCTCAAAGACATGCCCACAATCTCAATGGAAAACTCTCAAATTTTATTCATGAAATCAAAGATTGATGGAATCCCTTTACAATTAGGTTTAGCATGTATTTATAGAATTGGGCCGACACATGAGTGGATGCATAAATTCTAGCCTAATTGATGATAATTACAAATTATTTGAATTAAAGAAAAATCTAAAAATGGGTGCAAAATGATGGTTTTGTCCTTGTCCAACAATACATGGAATTTCAATACAGTCCCTGTTGCTGCCTTAGAATGTGTGTGATCTCCCATGAATGATTCGAGACTGATCCAACCTTTTTAGCTAAAAGAAGATTGATTTGATACCAACTTCACGCCACGAATCATGTGTTTAGGCCACGATCATGCGACTCAAAATTTGTATAGATCTTGAAAACTTTCGACCGATAGTGTGCTTGTTTCTTTATGTTTTTCTTTGATTTCTTTGCTAACTTGCACTGATCATGCTGTCACGATCGCATTGCAATAAACGCAGCTCAATTTTGTGCCCAAATGAAGATTACGCCGTCTTGGGTTTTTGGCCGAAATCTTGAATTCTGACAATCAGAATCTGTAGCAAATTTGACACCTTCATGAGTAAAATCTGACCATTCATCATGTATGAGGTTCAGCTCATATGTAGCCTCAGACCTTACACATGCAATGGAACTTGTTTTGCATTGATCGGGTCAGCGAGCGTCATGATTTGGCCACTCGAGCGAGGTGTGTCACTGCTGAACTTTTGCAACTGTCTTCACAAATAGCCAACTTCTCTCTAGTTTTTTTCCTTGCTTGAGCATCGTCACAGGTCATGCCACATATCAAAACTCTTGTCTTGACGAGATGAACACGGTGACCAAATTTGAGCGCAATCTGATTCAAAATAAGTGAGATACGGGTCTTTAAAGTTGCTGCTCATGACTGTACGAACCAGTGTTCTTTAATGGAGATTGGTGCAGGGAGGCCGCAGGGGAATAGCCTTCATCATGCTCCTTTGTAATGTTTCACTCATAACTTTGTCTTGGAACGTCTGTTTAAGCCGAAACTTGACACATAGGGGTTTTCGACCGTGTCAGATCCAATGGCGGTGGTCATATAGCTGTTTGGGGCACCAAAAATAGAGTTCTAGTTACGAGGTCCTTTTTAGGGTACTGAAAGCTAATTTTTCTGAAATTATTTCTTTATCTGCATTGTGTTAGATATGTTGGATTGCGATAAAACTTGGTAGGTGGCTTTTTGGAGTGCTTAGAAAGATTTTCACCTATTTTGGAGAAATTCTAAGACTGTCAGGAATTTAACTGTACGTCAAGCCTTTATTGACTGACTTCTCTTTTATTCCGCATTGGGGACCCAAGGTGCTGAAAAATGTCTTCAAACAGCTTGCCCCACTGATTGTTGTGCTTCGAGAGAAGTGAGAAGGACAACATTCAGAAAATTTCCACGACTTTATTATATTTTTCTTCCTAGCCACAAGACCACGTGAATGCCGACCAGATATCCACGTAATGCTGTAACTAGGAGGCTCAAATGTTTGGAGGCAATGTACAAGTCCATCCATGGAGACATAGGAGGAGAAGATACTTTTGAGGGATCTTATCAAAGTCCTCACCCTCGCATGGACTGTTTGTGACTCTAACAGCTGAGGATTTTGTACGGACCTCGTTGGTCAAAATTAAGCCCATTTAGCAGTCGAGTGCCATGATTAAAGGAATTTTTCCCATTTAGTCTTTTATTGGTTGTTTGTTCTAGATGCTCTGTTGAAAGGCCTTCTATTGGTGGTCATCTACTTTTCGCACCAAATTTTGCTTGGTGGGCAGGGTACCTCATGGGGAGGTGACCAGTTGTGGGCACAACCCTGCTTACTCCTAACAGTTTCAACAATCATGATACCTCTCTTCTTCATTTGAGGTGACCCTAGGGGCTCAATCCTATTGTCTGGCTGACTTAGCTTTCTTGGGGCACCTTTAGCATCTTGGAGTGCGTTAGTGACCTCCTGGGAATGGTGCTCTTCTTCATGAGACTTGTCTTGCCTTCTTGGCTAGTCTTCTATCTTTCGAGTCCTTTTTGCCAATGGACTCATGATGTTAGAACATTTCCTTAATGCCATCTTTTTGAGCCTTAGTATCAGGATATGCTGACACTAGGGATTTTTCTTCTTAAATGTTGTCTGAAGTCGCCTATGAGGCATGTGCTGCATCAACCTACTTATTGTTTCAAGCGCCTTTTGTGGGTTTTCACCTGAACTTGAGAAGCGGTGTCATAGAGTCAGTTTTCACCAACCTCCTTTTATTCAAGGCTCTTTTACCCATGACCTTTACTCTTTCATTTTTACTCACGGTGCTCTTTCAGGTTTTCACTGTGGCTAGTTTTTGTTTTTGTTTTCATGGAATTCTCTTACTCATGATTTCGTGACCATGCCCATTTGTCAGTTTTAATGATGGTGTTCCCTTGACCAGGTGTACACCATGCCCATTCGTCATTTTTACTCATGGTGTTTCCTTGACCAGGTGTACACCATGCCCGTTATTCTCTTGTTTTTTCTTTTTTTTTTGTGAAAGCATGCTAAGGGTCATGCCTTTGGGACCTGTGCGAAGCCTTTTAATGTCATGCGGCCAGGACGTGCACTACAGTTTAAGGTCACACAGCTGAACCATGGTGGAGATGGATGGCATTCTGTGGAGGCCATGGAGTGAGTATGGTGGTGGTTTGACTCACTTTGGGGAGATGGTATGAGGCTACCTATAAAAGATAGATGATGTATGGAAGTTGGAAAGCGGTGACCCACTTACTTACGACGAGTATGGATGGCAGGATAGCTCACCGTTTTATGAGCACGGGTGAGACTCACTAGGGAATGATGAATGGTAATGAAGGAAAATGGATTTACTGGGGAGTTTGATGAAGGTGGTGCGTGCACACGAAAGGGTAGGTTAGGGCAGACGTGTGTGAAAACGCACGTAAAGGGTGTGTGCACGTGTGTGGGGGTTAGTTTAAGGTCATGCCTCCAGGACCTGGGCAAAGCAGTTTAACGTCATGCGGTCAGGATGTGCACTATGGTTTAAGGTCATATAGCGCGGATCATGGCTGTGCAGTATAGAGTCATGCAGTCAGAACCACGCAGTTTAAGGTCATGCAACGAGACCTCCACTACAGTTTAAGGTCATATAGTTTGGACCTTGATGCTAAGCCATTTAACGTCATGCAACCAGGATGTGCACTATGGTTTAAAGTCATATAGCTTGGACCATGGCTATGTAGTTTAAAGTCATACCGTTAGGACCATGCAGTTTAAGGTCGTGCAACTAGACCTTCGCTACAGTTTAAGGTCATATAGTTTGGACCATGAAATTTATGGTCATGCATCTAGGTGGCTGTGCAGTTTAGGGTCTTGCAGCACAGACCATGCTTGTGCAGTTTAGGGTCATGCAGTATGGACCATGCAGTTTAAGGTCGTGCAACTAGACCTTCGTTACAATTTAAGGTCATGTAGTTTGGAACATTGTGTGGGTCGCCATGTGGGTGAAGCTCCATGGGGAATAGAGACATGGATGACAATCCGACTCCCTGGGGATAAAATGGTTAAGGCCATACACAAGCAGAGGGCTTAGATGGAGATGGTGACCCAATGATGGATGGCACACTAAAGCTCATTACATTGGGGACTAGGGGGAAAATGTGACTCCCCGGGGTGAAAAATGAGACTCCATGGAGAATAAGCTTATAAAAGGTAACTCAAATCCCTAGGGATAAGATAGCTTGGTGCGAAACAGACCCACTGGGTATTGCAGAGGTAAGCATGACTTTTATTTTTAGCATACAGCTAACCCCACTGGAGATGATGGTTTGGGGCACAGGTGTTATTCCTATTGGGGATAGTGGTAAGACACACACGGCGATAACAGGGCCTAGCATAAGGGCACGCAGGTTGGTAGCACATGCACGGCATTAGCATGGGAAGAGTAACACACAAGGTGCAGGTTCTGAACGACACTAGGCACCAGTCACACGGATGACGCATGCATGGCGCTGGGCACAAATTACACATATAACACTGGTCACAAGTTACACAAACGGCGTTGATCGCAAGGTTACACAGATGGCGTTGGTCACAATTTACACAGATGGCGATGACCTATGTTCAGGCGTCGGGTTGAGCCGGACCCAGTCTGGCCCATCGTCATTTGGCCTTAAGGGATCTGACTGGCATTCTCAGTTTTTGAGGGGTACTTCAGGGAAACATTGTCTATATAAGGGGGTAAACCCCCTTTTTCTTTTTTACCATTTCACTGAAGATAAAACGATTGTGAGCTTTAAGCAGTGAGAGAGAGAGACATCCTAGATAAGGGGCTCTGGTGAGAACACAGAGCTCATAGACTGTTGCTGCAAGTCCCGCGAGCAACGAGGGATTTCGATAAAACACTCATAGGGGTTGATAAGGGATTCGCTAGTGATAACTCCGGCAAGAAAGAGGATGTTTGGCTGGGAGGAGAGAGTACCGGTAAGGGAATGCAGGGAACCTTCGTGAAGGCCACTGGTGCTAGAGTTGAGGGAAGCAAGTAGCTTGTCGAGGCCATCTAAGTTTCCGGCAGTGGTTCTGGAGTATCAGAGAAGGGGGAGGGGGTCCAAGTTATGGTAGGGAGCTGCCGATAAACTTCTGCTCGCTTTCACAGGGGTTTTCGATGGTGTTGAGGAAGGGGAAAGGTTCGTCAGTGGGTTCCCAACGAGTGGAGAGGTTTCCCAATGAGAAGCCAAAAGGTCGGAGGGAGTGAACAATCGCTGGGGGAGACAAAGGGTCTTGGGGAAAGTAACGGTCACGATCGACTCGTGAGAGACCACATGTCAGACCAGGTCGTCGCTGACAATTGTCAAGCGGTGCACCCAGGGTTCGAGGTGGCACATGCGCATCTGTGGCATGTGTGAGGGATTTGAACACGGACGACTTTGTGCTGTGACCAAAATGCAACCGACGTTAACCCTTGAGAAACGCAACCGTTGCTAACCTTTAAGAACACCACCGGTGCTGGGCTTTTAAGAACACAGCTAGCGTTGGACCTTCAAGAACACAGCCGGTGCTAGGCCTTCAAGAACGCAGCGGGCTCTAGACCTTCTAGAATACAGCCGTCGCTGGGCCTTGAGAACACAGCCAGCACTGGGCCTTGACAAACTAGCTAGTGCTTGACGAACACAGTCGGCACTGAGCTTTATTCAACACAAGCGATAGTAGATCTTGACGACATAGTCGGTGCTGGGCTTTGAGAAACATAACCAGCACTAGCTAGTACGTTTACACACATGGCGATAGTCAACACCTTAATGATTCGTACATGGCAGTGAGTCTTTAAGATTTATATAATGGCTGGACCTTCCTACAGAATTCCTGACATGAAAAATCTCTCAAAGGGAGGAGAACTTAGCACAAATGATTTTACCGGGGAGAGCCTAGTCAGGGGTGAGCCCATTTGGTTGATAGACCAATATGTAAACTAGAATGGCCCTTAGTATTACTTTTGTTACCAACTCAGTTCGTTTTGAGGTCCGGGATGGCAATAATGGTAACATTATTATTGAGGAAGGGGTGGCCCTCCTTCATTGCATGCATAAGAATGTGGCCTCTGGAGAGAATCTGCCCACATTAGGGAAGAGAATGGTGAAGACAAAGGGGCTGATGTGGTCTTCTGCAGGCTTCGAGTGCAAGGGGAGAATCAATATTTGAAAGGGTACTCTTCCTAGACCATCAAAGTGCTGGGGTCACACAGAAGCATTCTTGAGCATGCCTCTTTATTAGCTGTTGTGCTATGCTCAGGCAACTATTATGATCGATGCTCAAATACCATTAAGGTATTGTTAGAGACATGGAGTCATGTGAGCAATACATGACTCCTTACTCATGGTGAAGCAGGGATCGCCTTGCTAGATATTTATTTTGTCGACGACCTTTCACTGATCGGAGTAATGTATGACGAGTTCGTGCCTTAGAACTCAGTCATCTTTGGTGGTGCTTTCCTAGGGGTAGAGGAACTGCTTGCTGGTCTTCAAAAGATCTTTGAGATTTACCAGCTGCTTTTCTCAAAATCCAGCAATGGTTGCATGACCTTTACTGAAATGGCTGAAATTCTTTTGCGGGGATTACCTGAGGAGCTGGTTCAGTTACTTCAAGAAGGAAGGGGAAGGCAGTTGTAAATGGGATACCTCCAGTTTACCAATTCAAGACCAGTGATGACTGTGTCTTCTTGGCCCCATATTTTGCCCTGTTTCTATGCAAGTTTGTTATTCTTGAAGGGGCAAACGATATCCATCCAGACACATTCTATGCGGCTTGTGACATGGAGAGGGGGCATCAGTACACCGTTGCACAATCAGTTCTGTTCTACATCTACCACGGACTGAGAGCCATCTTGAGGGGGAAAGCCTACAAAGGTAAGGAAGGGGCAATGGCCTTGTGAGGGACGAAGCTTTCCTTGGGGACTTTAAGATACCATTCCCCATCCATTACTTGTATGAGTGGATAGAGGCCTATTTCCCTGACACTTATGTTAGAAGTCCAGGTGCAGGGGAGAAAATGTGCCCTTTCATGATGAGGATTGTCGGGCAAAAGGCTATCTTTCATAGCTCAGGGGAAGCACAAAACTTGTTTGTGAATGATTTCTTCAATATGCATTGGGTCACTTTTTCAGTTGGGGACTTTACTGACCACACCTTTATTGATGAACTGGGTAAGGAGCTAGGTGGTTCACCCACAACCATCAAGGAGCTCATGTTTATTTTGAGCGTCAGAGGTGGGGTTTTGGCCTATCGTACTCCATTCAGTGCCAGACTCGAAGGGTACTTCCCCCATAGCTTTGCTCGTCAGCACGGGCTAGATCAGGGTTGCCCCTTCTCCGTGTTCTTCGAGAAGTGCCACGATAGAGTAAACACAAGGAAGAGGAATAGATAGGAACTCTTCGAGAATCATGGCGGCCAGAGCATATCTGCACCACGTGGTCCAAATGTTTGACGATGACAGAAGTCAACAAGTATGTGGTCCATTTTGGTAAAAGGGTCTGGGCCACCGAGGCCTTTGCACGCTGGTGGAGGATTACCAGCCAGGGATACTGAGAAGCTGATCACCCCTAGAAAGGGGAGAACTGCAGTTGGCGCCAAGACACTAGACAAATGAGGATTTTCAACACTCCCCTTGGCAAGGTCTTTGACTTGGGCTACCCCGAGAATTGGCAGGCTTTTGGGATACCTCAAGAGATAGCAACGGATGATGCTTCACTGCAACTTCTTGTCATGGAGGCAAAGACAGGGAGCCTTTTTTATAACCTCACATCTATCTTTTAAATGATGAAGGGCCGAAAGGTCCCTGGTCATGAAGGGCGCCCAATTCCAGACCTAAATGCATTGATAGGGAGTGGCCCCCACATTGTTCTCACTGCAGGCTCTTCTTGAGAGGGAGTTCTGAGGCGGCTGTTCCTTCTCCAATAAGAAGGAAAAAGACGAAGCGCTCTGCCCCTAACAGTACTCGTACACCAGCTCGGCTTGTTTGACTTGCTCGTAGACGTAGGAGTGAGAAACTTCCAGTCATCTTAGAAACAGGAGGTAGCTCCTCATCTTCTATCTCTGGTTCCTTTGTTATCCTTTCCGTGTCACCCTCCACCTTTTCTACCTCATCTTCTACCTCTCCTGAACTATTTTCTACCTGTTCAGAAACTGAGATAGATGAATCTGGCCCCTTTGAGCCTATTGTCAATGCTTCTGATCGAGAGGTGACACCGGAACTTGAGGTGATGCCTCCAAGTCCAAGGGTGATTCCTGAGTCAGATGCAGTTTCCATGAAGATCGATGGGGCTGAAGGCCCTACAGTTATTGCTCAAGAAGAGGAACCTGACACCTACAGGGCTTCTGACCCTCAAGAGGTTGCTGCCCCGATTGAGACAAGGGGTGCGGTGATCGATGGCAAAGGCCCAAGCATATTTCAGGAGGAGGGGCCCATGGTTAGTGAGGCACCTGAGAATCAAGAGGCTGCTGCCCTAGAGTGCGTAGGTTATGATGAGGGGGTTGAGCTTTTTGTGGCAGAGGTTCTGGCTATGGCTGATGCGGCCCAAGTAGAAGAGGTTGCGACTGAGGTTGAAGGTCACAGGGAGGAGATAGCCCTTGAACTTGTCCAGGCTGAAGTGATAGTTCAGGAAGGTAAAGAACAAAGAATACATGTTGGCCTTAAAATTATCAAGGCCATGCCAAAGGGTGTGAAACAAGGGGAAGAGGTTTAACTGGAGTGGAGGTTTAAGGACTTGAATCTGCTTTGCTCGTGGTAGACTCTCAATGGTTGGGAATTTGAGGGTTCAACAAGACCTGAATCGTCATTACTCGGGTCTTGTATCGGGAGGCCCTCTTGCACCGGTGGAGCAGTGACTTGAGGATCTCCTTCTTGAATGATACAAGTTTCTTGGCATCCCCGTATTTTCTTCACGATTATGTCGTGGAAATTGGAGCACTCTCTCAGGTCGTGGCCCCATATCTAATGGTACGGGTACCAGTGGTTCTCAGTTCCCTAAGCAAGGTGTCGGGGCTGCCTTGCCGACTTTGGTGTGATGAGGCCATCTTGAAGCATCTTGACGAACAAGGCGCGAAGGAGATCGAGCACTTTGTCTTCCTCCGGGACTGTCATTGCGTGGGAATCTTCTGCTGCCCTAAACGCCTTCTTTAACTCTTCAAGCATTATCTGACCCTTCTGAATCAGAGTTTTGATGATGTCCTTGAGTGTGTGCATTCCTTTGTGGGTGGTTTATCCTCCGATGATAGGCATAGTAATTTGCATGGGTGTCAAGTCTAGCTTGCTCAGGGAACTTGGTTTCGAGCAGCTCAATCATGTTCAGTTCCAGTAATAATCGGAGTAGTGCAGGAACCCATTCCTTTTCAAAAGGGTAGACTTTATTTTTATGCCTGGCCCAATAATCATCTCGATTAAAGTTCACAGGTGGGGGTACCCTGTTGTATGAATGTTGTTGTTTGCTTGCCTAAGGTGCTTTCATTGTGCTTACCACTTTGGAGAGTCCAAGGTTTGGGAGGCACCTTCTTTGGATCATTGACGGTGATAACCATGTTGATTACCCCCTTTTTGTTGATTACCCCGGGCAATGGTCTGAGGGCTACCGTTGCCCCGGTTGTTTCCTGAGCTTGCAGACTATTGTCGTGATCTGCCATGGTGGCATGATAGGCGTTCTATCCGCACCGACTTAGAGATCAACTATAACATGGAGGTCAGATTGGAGGCCTCAACATGTAGAGCAATCTCAGGTCGCATGTTTCACGCACAGGTCTGGATTGCTTCCTTCTCAGGCATAGGGTTAGGATGACGAGCTGCTAAATCTCTCCATCTTGCTGTGAATTGATCGAAGGGTTCGTTTGGTTTTAGGTCCATGTGAGAAGATCGATGGTTTGGACCTCTCTCTCGACTTCATAGAAGCGTTGGTGGAGTAATTTCTCCATCTCATCCCAAGTATGTACTAAGTTTGGGGGAAGCCAAGCATACCACTGAAATGTCGGGCCATCAAGAGTTTCAATGAATTGACAAAGGAGGAGTCTCCCATCAGCCGTATCTCTCGACATGCTGCATAGAAATGCGTGATGTACTGGTACGCAGATGCCGTACCATTGAACATAAGAAACTTCCCCTTTTTATAGTTTGAGGGAAATAGAACCTGATCAATGTAGGAGGGGTACGGCTTATGGTAAAGCATTGTACCTACATTCCTAGGATCTTTCTACTCTTTAAGCTATGGATTACCATAGCATTGATGTCTGCTTGAGAGATGGGGTGAGGGACGGAATTGTCCTGTGAGGCAGGAGGGGGAGGCTGCCTTAGAGTGAATGATGGGAGTTGGCCTTGTGATTGGATTCACTCACTGAGGACTACGTGCTTTCCATATCATCAGTCATCTCCATCATCGCTCACACCATCTGTTCGAACTTGTCCATGCGTTCCTTCTAGGAGTCGTTAGGTTCTATCACTACCATAACGCTAACCATTTCCTCAGGGTGGTTAGCCTTAGGTGAGGTTGAAGGCTTCCAAGCTTGGCAAGTCGTGCGAGGAAGATCAGTCAGCAAGGGTTCAGCGTGCCTCGACTGTACTCGAGTCTTATATGCCGATTGCGTGAGGACCGGTTCTTGATTGTCTTGGCACTGTGGCTGCTGAGTGGTTGGGTCATCTTCTATGACACTGACCATAGTGCAGGACAGGCATTATCATCTGAAGAGGGTAAAGGGGTTCTGATGAATAGGGTCGTCGGAGTTGAGTGCCCCAACAGTCTTGGTTGCTTCCCTAATCAGGATTTACAGACCCCTGTTGCGTTTAGCTTTGAGGCTTTGATGGACCCATGCCACAAATATGATCGAGATTGCAGCTGGTCAGCCCTTCTTGTACAAGAGAGAGTTGTCTCCCTTAGGTGAAGCAATGGGTGTGGGTCAGAAACTAGGGTCATCCTGGGCTGGGGAGGATGAAGGATTTGATCTCTCATCAAGTCTTTGCCCCGAGCTCTTTTACGGGCTCCAGAGACATGACCTAGCTGATGGGGTTGGCTCATGATGATACTCTTGGGAAAAGTCTTCAAGTACCAAGGTTGGAGGTGCTTTCCTGAAAGAGGAGGGGTAGGCGGAGGAAGGGTCAGCTCATGACGGTGCCTGAGTTGGGAGCAAGGAGCGGCAGTTCAGGAAGGCAGCACATGTGCACCCCTTGAAGAAGGATCACGGGTGACTTGGGGGTCAGCCCGGGCTCGAACAAGTGGTCTGGCCTTATGACGCTGAGAGCTACGAGAAGGTGTCTATAAGAGAACAAGTGGAAGCCTGCCCCTTATAAGGTACACTAGTGTGTGCTAAGAGGGAGGACGAGGGGGGCGTCTTCTGTGTACTCGGGTTGGCACAACGATGGTGTTGCCCTTAGTCGTGGGATGCACATGCATAACATATACAGGACTTGACCCTAAGAGGCCTGATCCTAGACACTGACTCGAGGTAACATAAGGGTTTCCCCGAGGTGTGGCTCAAGCCTTAGGGTGTGTGTAAGAGATGGAGGCCCTAGGGTCTCCTCCTCGATGAATCGAGCCTCTAAGCATAAAGACTCGAGGTGGTACATGAATGTGAGGGGTAGCCTTGTGGCTACCCACAGAAGCAACGATAACTTCCTTGCCTTTGCAGAAAGGAACTGGGCAGCCTTTCAGTGTACCTCGATAATACGATCGACAAGTGACTTGTCGGTGACAGGGTGCATGCTGTGAGTGACAACAGACATTCTATCAATGCAGAGTGCTTTGGTGGGGGTTCCACTAGAGCTAGGAAATGGGGAGTTAGGGACCTTTAAGTCCCTCTACACACCTATCCAGGTTAAGACCAGGGAGCTAGACACAGGGTCTTTACTCAGAAGCAAAGTTGGGAACAAAATTCGAGGAACCTGTTCCCGGGGGATGCTTGCAAATACAAGGATGAGAAACTCCCCGATCCAGATAAATGGGTTAAGAAACCCATAAGCCATGTGTATGAAAAAAAACAACCGACGAAAGCGAGACTAACCAAATAAGGACGATCTGACGAAGGGTCAGTGTGTCCCCAGTGAAGTCGCCAAGATGGTTGGCGACTCGATCTCGTCCTCCGGGTCAGGATGAACTGGTGGCACGTGTCTTGGGTTTCAGGGGAACTCGAGAATTGAGACCGCTCTCTTGGGAACCTTATTAGGAAACAAGGGCATGTATACCAATCGATGAGAGAGGAATTTTAATGTGAGGTGGGACACAACTCACCTGGGTCCATGACTCACTCGGGTTGACTCATGTGGGCGCCCTCTTAGATCATGTTAGAAAGCCCCCCAATCCTACAACTGGCTCAGAATCGCTGCCCTTGGCTTGTACTCTCATGTTTCTACAGTCACACACACACGGTTAATTTACAAGACAAGTGGGCCAAGGGGCCCCATCTTATCTCTGAGTGAATGCAAACAGGCATGCACAACCAAAAGAATAAGGAAAGAATAAGATGATATAGATTGGGGGGATGAGGGGAGAAGAAAGAGATAGAATAGAGGAAAGTGGAGAGAATAATTTGACTACATGGTTAGACTGATACAGTGGCTAGACCAGTAAGTGATTGACCCAGTGTGTAGCAAGACGGGCACGATAACTCATACCGACACAACGACAATATTACTCGACGACAGAACCATCATCGACCAGTCCTGACATGATAGCTAGCCTGTCGTGACAGCAACACGAGCACTGTAACTCAGACCAGCACGACGACAATACTGCTAAACGACGGGATTATCATGATGGTGATAATCTTAACCTTCCTTGGACAAATGAGAGAGGAAGAAGAAAGAAGAGAGAGAAGAAAGAGAGGGAGAAGAGAAAATAAAAGTGGAGAGAATGAGAAGAAAGGAGAATAGAGAGTAAGGAGAGATAAAAGGGAGGACAGAAAGAGAGAGAAAAGGAAGAGAAGAAGAGAGTAAAAGAAAAGGGAAGAGAGAGGTGAAAAGAGGGGGATAAAAGAGAGGAGGAAAGAGAAGAAAAAGAAAGGAATAGAGGAGAGAAGAAAGGAGAGGAAAAATAGGACGAAGAAGAAAGAGAAGGTAGAAGAGAGAGAAGGAAGAGAGAGAAGAAAGAAGTAAGAAGAGAGAGAAAGAGAGACAAACAGGAGAGAAACATGGATGGTGATGGGGTTTCACCATCAATGATAGAGGAGAGAGCAAGAAGAGGAAGACATGGACGGCGATGAGGTCCCGACATTAATGAACGATGGGAGAGAAGAAAGACAGGAGCATGGACGTCGATGGACTTCTGCCGTCCATGATAGAGTAGAGAGAAATAAGAAGACATGGAGGACGATGGGGTTCCACCATCCATGACATAAGAGAGAAAGAAGAAGAAGATATGAACGATGATGGGGTTCTGCCGTCCATGACATAAGACAGAGGAAGGAGAAGAAAACATGGACGGTGATGAGGTTTCACCATCTATGATAGAGGAGAGAGGAAGGAGAAGAGAACAGGGACAACGATGAGGTTATGCCATTCATGACAGAGGAGAGAGACAAGAGAAGAAAACATGGACGGTGATGAGGTTTCGACGTCCATGACAAAGGAGAGAGAGGAAAAAAACATGGACGGTATGAGATTCCATCACCCATGACAGAGGAGCGAGAAAAGAGAAGAAAACATGGATGGCGATGAGGTTTCGTCATTCATGACAGAGGAGAGAGGAGAAAAAAATATCGACAGTGATGAGGTTCTGCCACCCATGATAGAGGAGAGAGAAGAGAAGAAAACATGGACGGTGATGAGGTTCTGCCATCCATGACAGAGGAGAGAGAAAATAAAAGAAAACATGGATGGCGATGAGGTTCCGCCGTCCATGACAGAGGAGAAGAGATAGGAGAAGTTGAATAGAGGCCCTGCCCGCCACTTGGGTTAAGTCTCGGCTCACTATGTATGTCTCAAGAGATTAAGAGAAGAAGAGGATCCCATGCCCGATGATGAACATCGCCATGAATTACTAGAGAGAAGAGAGAAAGGAAAGATTAGAAAAGGAAAGATCAGAGATCAGAGAGAGATGATAGAGAGAAGAAAAAGAGGAAAAAGAGGAAAAAGAAAGAGATAGACGAGAGGAGGGGAGAGAGAGCAAAGAGAAGAGGAGAGAGAAAGAGATAGTCGAGAGGAGGAGAGAGAAAGAGAGAAAAGAGAAGAGGAAAGAGAAATAAATAGATGATAGGAGGAGAGAGAAAGAGAGAAATAAAAGAGGAGAGAGTAAGTCATAAACGAGAGAATGAGAGAGAGAAAGAGAGAAGAGAGGAGGAGAGAGAAAGTTACCTTATCAAAGGGTGACATACTTTTTCTTCTCTCTCCTCTCTCTCTCTCAAAGACGTGCCCACAATCTCAATGGAATACTCTCAAATTTTATTCATGAAATCAAAGATTGATGGAAGCCCTTTACAATTAGGTTTAACATGTATTTATAGAAATGGGCCCAAACATGGGTGGATGCCCAAAATCTAGACTAATTGATGATAATAACAATTTATTTGAATTAAAGAAAAATCTAAAAAAGGGTACAAAATGACAGTTTTGCCCCTGCTCAAGAATACTCGAAATTCTAAAAAAGTCCCTACTGTTGCTCTAGAACGTGTGTGATCTTCCGTGGATGATTCGGGGTTCCTCTCTCACCAGTTTCACCGAAATATGATTAATTTCTCGTTGGGCTCGGCATGACGATCGATTTGATATCAACTTCAAGCTATGGATCGTGTTTTTAGGCGACAATCATGCGACTCGAAATTTGTATAGATCTTGAAAACTTTTGACTGATAGTGTGTTTGTTTCTTGATTTTTTTTCTTTGGTTTCTTCACTGAATTGCATTAAGCATGCCGTTGCGAATGCGTTGCAACAAACGCAGCTCGATTCGTGTCCAAACAAAGATTTCATCGTCCTAGGTTTTTGGCCAAAATCTAGAATTTCGGCAGCCGAAATCGACAACTACTTTGGTGCCTTTGCGTACGAAATCTGACCATTTTTCATGTGCGAGATTTGGCCCAAATGTAGCCTCAAACCTTATGCATGCAATAGAAGTAGTCTGACATTGATCGAGTGTGCGAGCACCACGATTTAGCCTCTCGAGCGAGGCGTGTTGTTGCTGAATTTTCTACAACCATCTTCATGAATTGCCAACTTCTCTCTAGTTTTTCTCCCTGCTCGGGCATTGTCACGAGTGGTTCCACATCTCAAAACACTCGTCTTGATGAGACGAACACGCTCACCAAATTTGAGCACAATCCAATTCAAAACGAGTGAGATATGGGTCTTCAAAGTTATTGTTCGTGACTGTGAGAACCAGTCTCCTTTAATGGAGATTGATGCAGGGACGCCAAACGGGAATAGTGTGCGTTCAACCCCTTTTTAATGTTTCACCCAAAACTTTGTCTTGAAAGGTCCTTTTAAGACGAAACTTGACCCGTAGGGGTTTTCGACAGTTTCGGATCCAATGGCTGTGGTCCATAGTAGTTTGACGTACTGAAAATAGATTTCTAGTTACAGGGTCCGTTTCAGGGTGTTAAAGGCTGATTTTTTCAAAATTGTTTCATTGTCTGCCCTTCCTTAGACTTGTCGGACTACAACGAAACTTAGCAGGTGGCCTTTTGGAGTGCTTAGGAAAATTTTCACCCGTTCTGGGGAAATTCTGAGACTGTCAGGAATTCCACTGTATGTCAGGGTTTTATTGACCGACTTCTCTTTTATTCTGCATCGGGGACCCAAGGTGCTGAAAAATTCTTCAAACACGCACAACTACTCCACCGTGCATACATAATTCTATAGACTTCCCGATGGGCCAACTGCCATAATAATGAGTCTGCCTTCCCCCGTCCCTCAAACCATTTCGGGTTGCTCTCGGCCCTGACAAAGTGCTGGTGGCTTTGTCGTCACCTGCACCATGCATGAAACCCCACAGCTCGGGACAGCCTTAAGGCTGGCCCTCAACCGACATGTGACTTTTGAGATAATCGGAAGTCCCCCAAGCCAACACAAATGCATGCAGGGGGACTAGATGACCTCACCAGCTAAACGGCCGGACGTCACACATGCTCCACCCCTCAGCACACGAGGGACTGGCCCCGTGGCCATCATAGAAAATTACTATGGGTCATGCACACACATGCAGATCCAAGGAACTCTCAATTATGAAAGGGAACGAACACCCATCGCTCTGCTTACCACTACCACGCCATTCACTATGTGGTAGTCAAAGAAGTTCCCCCTAAGCACCATCCTCTTCGCATCACCCATTGTGCGTCCATGAGCTGCCCCTCTGTGTAAAATCCAGATGGAGAGGATGTCACTCGTGACTGCCCGTCACACTACTCTCCCTGCCGGTGGCCCTCAAACTCCACTGCCACCTACGAAGTTCCTCCTTCCTAGTTGTCTCACTCTACCTCAGCTTGTTGACTCTGCCCATGCGTCGATAGAGCGAGCCTACTCGGAGGAGGACTGGACCCGATTTCGATTCTGAGGGAAAGTCTACCAACGCCTGCAGCTCAAGCAAGCTAGGGAAATAGAGGTTCGTTATGTCTTCCACCCAGAAGGACCTCACCAGCCAGAACTGGTTCCACCTCCTACAGGATATGGAGGAGTCCGAGAATGATAACGTTGCCCACTCTAACATTGCTTAGGCACAAGAAGGTGACCCTATTTCGTCAGATCTTCGGCCTTAAGGACATCAAGAGCCCCCGTGGGTGCCATCTTCACTCCACCCCCCGTGCCATCTTCACTTCACCCCCCGCGAGTGCCTTCTTCATTCCACCCCTCGTGGGTGTCATCTTCCCTCCACCTCCCGTGGGTGCCCTCTTCACTTCACCCCCGTGGGTCCCATCCTAACTCCACCCTCCTGCGGGTACCTTCTACACTCCACCCCCCATGGGTGCCATCTTCACTCCACCCCCCCACAGGTTCCCTTTTGACTTCACCCTCCCGCAGGTGCCATCTTCATTTTACCCCCAGCGGGTACCATCTTCACTCCACCCCCCACAAGTGCCATCTTCATTTCACCCCCCATAGGTCCCTCCATCATTCCACACCCCCCCGAGTGCCTCCAATATTCCACCATCGCGGGCACCATCTAACACCTCCCATGGACTTCCCCATCATGGACCCCACGTGGGCACAAACTGCCTGGGTCACAACAAAGCCACTCTTCGGAGCAACAACCCAAAAACGAGGAGAAGACCCCCTACCTCAGCTGTCAGCTACTACAATGAACCTAAGGCAGGGCCGCACCCCCAAGACTCTCAAGAGTCCTCCGTCAAGGTTCACTACATTTGTGACCTCTCGCCCCCCTCACCCCATCAAAAGAAAAAAAGAATTCAGGTGCGATGGCGACCATCGGAAGTAAAAGTAAAAGAGCTTCAAGCAGACATAGGCGGAAAAGGCTACGGGTAAAATCGCCCCAAAAAAAAAAACAGGGGTATGGTGAAAACCCACAAAGGGCACCATGAGTAAAAATGACAAGCAGGCATGGCCACGAAGCTATGAGTAAAGGAGTCATGAGAAAAAATCTGGGCATGGCGAAAACCCGAAAATGGAACCATGAGTAAAAGCGGAAACCAACTGGTGGACGTGACCTTGGTAAAAGCGCCCCAATAAAGGATACGGTGAAAACCACTATGCTGGAGCTGTATCCCCTCGGCCCAGGTGAAAACCCACAAAGGGGCGCCTGGACCAAGCCTTATCCTTTCGGCATTCGGCCCAAACCTCGTCACTTCAGGCTTCAGTGCCTTCCTCCAAACAAATAAAAAATCTCGACCCTAGTACCTTCCCAAAAAAATCACGGGCCCTAGGGCCGTCCAAAACAATCCGAGCCCTAGTGCCTTCAAAAATCTAGGCCTCAGTGCCTTTCAAAGAAATCCAAGCCGTAGTGCCTTTCAAACAAGTTTTTCTGCCCCAATGACACCTTTTTTTTTATCCCGGGCCTTTGTGCAGCCTTCTTATTCTAGGCACTAGGGCCTTAGTGCCCCGGTGCCACCTCCCTATCACGGGCCCTAGTGTCGTCCAAAAAACAAAATCTAGGTCCTAGTGCCTTCAAAAATCAAGGCCCCAGTGCCTTTCAAAAAAAATCTAGGCCCCAGTGCCTTTCAAACAAGTTTTTCTGCCCTAGTGGCACCCTTTTTTGGCCTTTGTGCCACCTTCTTATTCTCGGCACTAGGGCCTTAGTGCCCTGATGCCACCGTCTTATCATGGGCCCCAGTGGCTTCCAAAAAATTTGGGCCCCAATGCGTTAAAAAATCCAGGCCCCAGTGCCTTTCAAACAAGTTTTTTGGCCCCAGTGCCACTTTTTTTTTATCCCGGGCCTTTGTGTCACCTTCTTATTCTCGGCACTGGGGCCTTAGTGCCGCGACATATATATATATATATATATATATATATATATTCTCCTCCTCCTCTTTTCCATCAAACTCTTGCAACCAGGGTGATGTCCCTTAAAATGGGGCCGCTTCAGAAGCCATCTTCCTATTGTGTCTGGGTAATTAGGGAGACCCCCAACTGGACCAGTACGACATAATAGAAAGAGGTACCTTGCCTGTCCTTGTTCTCATCAAACTCTAGCATCTAGGGTGAAGTCCCCTAAAATGGGACCGCGTCAGAGGCCATCCTCTTATTGAGCCTAAGTAATTCGTGAGAGCCCGAACTGGACCAGTACGACGTAAGCTAAAGAGGTACCTAGCCTGTCTTTTCTTCCTCCACCAATCTTCGAGCATCTAGGGTGAAGTCCCCTAAAATGGGACCGCCTCGAAGGCCATCCTCCTTTCATGTCTGGGTAAGTTGGACCTGTGGGATGTAAGACAAGAGGTACCTTGTTTTTTCTTGGTGTTTCTCTTTGGAAAGGGATAAAGCTCATTAGAAGGGCCTCTGCTAACTGGAACACCAGGACCATCCCAGTCAGAATGGGAAAAATCTCACAAGAAGGGCCCCCACTGGCTGGAAAATCAGGAGTTCACATTGAGAGAAAAACGTCGTAAGCCCGTTGAAGGTAGACCATTGTCGTGACTTAAAAAAAAAAAAACGGATTCTGATGGAACCCTTAAAAAGCCCCTCAATAAGGCACCGGACCACTAGGAGCCACTTTAGTCGCCCCCGATCAAGGGAAAAGCTCAGCAAGGTCTACCCCTTGAGGATTGCGCTATGCCGATGATCAAGAGAAAAAATATTGATCAAGAGACAATAAACAGGTCTTGGAAAGGATTCATTAGAGGAGCTACGACGTTAAATTTTTTCGAATGTTGCACTTCTCACTTCTCTCAAAGCGCAACATCCGTTGGGGAAAGTTGTTGTATGTCATTTTTTACATACTTCTATGAGCTCTTGCGAATAAAGAGAGAGCCGGTGATAGTCTGGTCTCGTGAGTTCACAAAACACCCACAGACTAAGATTGTGCCGAAAATAAAGCCTCCAGCCTAGTGTCTTGGGTGCAGCTCCCTCGCACCAAAGAAGGACCCTTCATTGTAGCCTTATGCGAGCGGTTGGACAGGGGATTAGACCATCACCATTGCACTCAGAACATTTAAAAACCCTCGAGGACCAAATTTGGGCTCAATCGGGCCTCCCTAGCAGGGCCTACGCTCATGCGGCCTTGTAACTCATGGGTTTTACCATACCGCGGTGTGGCTTCACCAAACTAGTCCCTGAAATGGGGACTGCTATGATGTTTTCTGGTAATAACTTTGCCAACCCACGACACCTTCCTCCAAAACTAGACAAAGTTCAAACATTAACATGTTCCAGATCATGTCATCCCTGTCATTTTGACCTACGGCACACACTGTGGTGTGACTGGGAACCCCTATTGCTCTGAAGAGGAAGGTGGCCAAAGAAACTAAGGCAGAAACTGGGTTCAGCAAGCTCTAGATTCGGTGAAGCATAACTCAATATCCAAGTCGTGGATTGACGTGAGGGGAAGTTCAATAGAACCACCTCACAAAGAGCTACATTTTGGTACAACTCTTGCATTCAATCTGTGGTTCGATGAATGAAAGTCCTCAGGTCACCAAAGAAGCAAATCCATCAGGTTGCCAGAATCCCTTTCTCCGGCAACCTTCCAAATTAAGTAAAGTCACAAATCTACACCAAATTAGCCAAAACTTGGTGCAAAAAGACTGTAGCAGCCTCCTCTCTGACTTGCAAGAAGAGTCAGGAGTAAAACCGATGCAGCTCGAAGACGCATTGGCAGACAAAGTTCACAAAAATGGTCGGACTTTCACCCTAGAGATAAAGGCCACCACAGCACGAATGAAGGGCATCAAAATGCTCACAATCGAGAGAAGAATGAAGATATGTTGCTGAAACACCCGAAAAGTTGTCACAAGTGGCAGGACCAGCTTCCAAGGTCTTCCCATGGCGGAGCAACCTACATGCAGGGACGGTCTCGTCATTTGGGCAAAATATCATAGGGACATTTTGGTTATTTGTGCTATATTTCGCTCATTAGCTTTTCTTCGTGAGTCTCTAATCTGTGTGGGAGAGGAGAGAGGGAGAGAGAGAAAACTTTGAGAAACTGAGGGTACCCCTGAGTGTGTGGTCCAGCGGGCGTCCCGATTCACCTAAGTCTCTTTGTCTCTGTCTGTCTGTCTCTCTTTCTCTCTCTCTCTCTGCGCATGACTCCTCATGCACGGAAGTCCACCTCTACCTGCAAGTCCGTGGATGCTAGATAACCCGCAGACCTCGACCCCCTGGTTTCCCCGTGCCCCGTCCCTCAGCGGTCAGCAATCCCCTGAGAGGGTGATCAGGGAGAAGGGATATTCAAATCTCACCCCGATAGCACAGTGAAGGTGAGTGGAGAGAGATTGAGAACTTGAAGATGGCTCATGTCCAATCTGCGCTACAAACAGCTGGAGGGCTTCATAATTGTTCTAAGAGGGCCATCCACACGGGCGACTCCCCGAACCCCCAAAGCAGTGTAAGAGAGTTAACGCTCAAGTCACTAAAATCTCTCTCACCGACAGCCTCCTATCTGCAAGTAGGAGGATCGGTGCGCCCTCCACATGTCGAGCCTCCATGGTTGTTCGAGCAAGGGTTTCCACCTCCATCACCCGGAGGGAAACCAAGACCCCATCGACACTATCAATGGTCTCTTGGGTCCAAAAGTAAAACATATAAAAGATATTTATGAAGCTATTTTTACCTAAGTCAAAACTCACTCTACTTTGGCGGCAAACATGTCGATCAATTACTCTATTTATCTGTTGAACAAAGGCACTCTAAGATTGTAGTTTTCGTCATCCCTTATTAGAGCATTTGTCATGAGTCTACATATTGAAACAATGTTAGGAACATTTGTTTCAAAAGAATAAGCATAATAAATATGTATATTATTACTTATTGTACATTTTTTTGGGGCTTATAATATGAGTATGGCATGAGGGACAATCAAATGCGTCTATTACGTCAGGAGGCATTCCCTTTTAGCATTGCCCACAATTATCATACCAAGATTTCGCCCTAGGGAATATTTGAATGATGGTGCCATTAACTTCCACCAACATTGGTCAAGACTGTTTTGTAAGAGATAATTAGTGATGTACGTAGTAAATATGTGCCGTGCTATTGAAAATAAATATGAAATGTATAGAAATAAAACTGTAGTAAGAAGTACATGCATTGATTTACCCATTCATTTACATGCAATACGTATTACTTGATATACGTGAATTTATTTTTTAATTTAAAATAAAAAATGTAATAAAATTATACGATAATGAATTTATGAAATATGAGGTGGGCCATACGAAGAAAATTTACCCGTTTAATATTATCAATAGTGATTTGTTGAATGGATATGAAACACCGTTGCTCTACTGGTCTTCTCACAGGGAAAATAGAAGGAGAAGCTAAAGTAGAAGTCGAAGCAAGAAGGTTTTGAGTATTATTGCATATATATAATTAGTGTCTTTTAAAGAGTGAAAGATACAAGAAATAGTTATATGTAGATTAATGATGTGAAATGCATTTATAACATTCAGAGAGGATAAAGACCAACCCATTGGATATCTCAAAGAAGTAATTATCTTCATCTGTTGTGTGGAGCTTCCCTGAATATCTAGTAGATTAAATAAGCAATATGAGTGGGTGTTAACATTGGTTTTTTAATAGATAGATGGGATTTCAAGGAATTTTCCTTCCCTAAAGCTTTGGAACATCATAGAAGCGAAGATGATTGGTTTTTAAATCAGGAAATGATCAAAATCCCTTTTAGTATGCTCTCCCCATAATGTCACACAGAGATTTTGGTTTCTGTGAAATGAATGATACAAAATATTAAGACAAAAAGTACAAAATAGAGTAATGTTATTCATGTGAAATACTTTTTCAAAATAGTTGGGACCTTTATTTACGACCCATATATTTCTCAAGACTAAATTTGCTGAGGCAATTAAATATTTGAAATCGCTGATAATGCAGACAATGTCTATGCAAATGATAAGAACACCAAATTTTGGGTATATTTACTTGCAAAGACATAATGACTTCTATTATATAATAAAAGAGATATTAAAATTTTAAATATTCGAGGAAGATATGCGTGAAGAATGTTACACCAGATTTGAGTACGTATATTTTTACCTAGTGCTTTCAGCTGATTCATGTGTTCAGAAAGAGAATTGAAATCTACATAATTATAATTCTTTTATGTTGGGAAATTTATTATGGTTTCTGCGTTAGACATTGTCGTTTCTATATGTATTTCAATCTCGAGCTCACATGGAATCAATCTATGTTGTACAAGAGTGATAATAATTTTAGCATTGTAGATTTTATAGATCGATCAATCTTTAAGCTCTGAGGTAAATAGTTGGATGTCTTCCTCAAGAATTGCACCACTAATCTCTCGACCCTATAAGTGTTCAGGAAATATGAAATAATATATATATATATATATATGGACGAATTTGAACTAAGTTTAGATACCTATTCATCGATGGATACCAATTTCAAGAAGTTCTTATCATGATTGTTCTTGAATGACCCTATGAATGTCATTGGTTAGGTGCCTCTATCTCACCCCTGGATCCAGATGATCTGGTGACACGCGTCTCGGGTTTTGAAGAGAACCCAGAGATCGCTCTCTCGGGAACCTTGCTTAAGAACAAGGGCAGGTATACTAATCGATGAGAGAGGAATTTAAGGTAGGTTCGGGACTTACTCGAGTTGGCTCAAGTGGGCACCCTCTTAGATCACTCCGAAAAGGCCCCCGGTCGTACAACTGGTTCGAAATCGCCACCCTTGGCTTGTATTCTCTTATTTCTATGATCAAACACACATGGTTAATTTTACAAGACAAGTGGGCCAAGAAAGTCCACCTTGTCTTTGGGTGAATGCACACAGGCATTCACATTCAAAAGAGAAAAGAGAAGAATGATGAGATGAGGGTTAGGAGAAGGAAGAAGAGAGAAGAAAAGAAAAGAAAGAGACATTTGATTGGGTGACTAGCCTAGCACAATGGCTAGATTGTTATGATGATTGACCTGACGTGGTAGTAAGACGGGCATGGTAACTTGACCGGCACGACGACAATACTAATCGACGACAGAACACCAACACCAACCAGCTTGGCACAAAGGCGAGTTTGACATGAAAGTAAGAAGGACACGATAACTTAGACCGGCATGACGAAAATACTACTCGATGATGAGACTACCTCGACAGTGCTAGACTTGTCCCTTGGTCAAATGAGAGAGGAAGAAGAAAAAGAAAGAGAAAGAGGAGAGATAAGAAAAGCAGAGAGAGAAAGAGTGAGAGGAGAAAAGATATAGGAGAGAGAAGAGAAGAGAAAGAGAGAAGAAAGGTGAGAGAAGAAGAAGAGAACAGGGACAACGATGGGCCTCGACCGTTCATAGTAGATGAAAGAAGAGAGAGAAAGAATATGGACGACGATGGGTTCCGCTGCCCATGACAGAGGGAAGAGGAGAGAGAAAAAACATGGATGGTGATGGGTTCCACCACCCATGACAGAGGGAAGAGGAGAGAGAAAGAACATGGATGATGATAGGCTTCGCACCCCATGATAAAGGAAAGAGGAGAGAGAAAGAACATGGACATTGATGGGTTCCACCACCCATGACAGAAGAAAGAGGAGAGAAAAAGGACATGGATGGCGATGGGTTCTACCATCCATGATAGAGGAAAGAGGAGAGAGAAAGGACATGGACGGCGATGAGTTTTACCATCCATGACAGAGGAAAGAGGAGAGAGGAAGGACATGGACGGTGATGAGCTCCACCGCTCATGACAGAGGAAAGAGGAGAGAGGAAGGACATGGATGGTGATCAGTTCTACCATCCAAGTTAAGAGAGAGAAAGGAAAGAGAAAGGGAAAGACACATGTGGCGTTAAGCATTGTCGCTCATGTCGTATGGGAGTCAGACACAACCCGACCCGCTACTCGAGAAAGGGCTCGATTTAATGTCCTTGTCAAAGAATGAGAAAAGGAATGTCATACGCAGTGATGAGCATCGTCGTGCACAACATGAGAAAGGGGAAGCTTGGACAGAGGGTTGTCCTGCCACTCGGGATATGGCTCGGCTCACTGTGCATGTTTCCAGAGGATAAGGGAAGAATGAGAATGTCACACCCGACGATGAGTATCACCGTGCATGACTGGAGAGGAGAGAGAAAAGAAATAATAGGGTGAGAGAAAGAAAGACACGGAGGAAAAGAGAGAGTTGAGGGAAGAGAAAGGAAAGTAGAGAGAGAAGGAAGGTGAACAATGAGAGATGAAAAGAAAGAAGAGAGGGAAAAGGAAAGTGAGGAGAGAGGTTAGGAAAGAGTCAGATGAGAAAGAAAGAAAGAGAGAGAAGGAGACATGTACGGTGCTACCACAGCCGTGTGTGTCAGAGAGAAAACAAAATAGAGAGAGAAGTTGATCATGCACGTTTAGATAGAGAGAAGTAGAGAGAAAGATAGAGCAGAGAGTGAATAAAAGATGAAGAAGAAGAGGAAGAAGAGAGAGAAGGGAACACACATGTGGTGCTGCCATTGTCGTGTGCATTAGAGAGAGAAAATAAAATAGAGAGAGAAGTTCATCCATGGTGCTCCATTGTCATGCATGTTCAGTCAGAGAAAAGCAGAGAGAAAGATCGAGAAGAAGAAGAAGGAGAAGAAGAGAGAGAAGAGAGAAACACATCGATTTCTTCATGATTACTTCATTGTATTGCACTAAGCATGCGGTCGAGATGGCGTGGCATCAAACGCAGCTCGATTTGTGCCCGAACAAAGATTTTGTAGTTTTGAGTTTTTAGCCGGAATCTGAATTCCAACAGCCAAAATTCAAGCAAATTTATCGGCTTCATGCATGAAATTAGACTGTTCATCCTGCACAGAGTTCGGACCAATGGTAGCCCTGGACTTATGCATGGGATGGAACTGGTATCGTGTCAATTCGATGTACGAGCGTCGTGATATGGTTGTTAGAGCAGGACATGCCGCTGCTAAATTTCTTACAACTTCCTTCATGAATCATTGACTTCTCTCTAGCTTTTCTTCTTGCTCGGGCATTGTCACGGGGCTTTTTACATATCAAAACGCTCGTCTTGATGAGACGAACACGCTCGTAAAATTTGAGCATGATCCGACTCAAGATAAGTGAGATATGGCCCCCAAAATTCACTACTCAAGACTATAAAAACAGTCACCATTAATGGTGATTTGGTGCAGGGAGGGCACACAGGTGCGGCCTACCCCTTTATGGGCTTTTACCCATAACTTTGTCTTGGAGCCCCTGATTAAGCCGAAACTTGACCCATAGAGGTTTCAGACCATGCTGGATCCAGTGACGGTCGTCACACAATAATTTGATGCACCAAATATAGAGTTCTAGTTATGGGGGCCATTTTAGAGTGCTAGAGACTGATTTTTCCGAAATTGTTTATTTGTTTGCACTGCCTCAGACATGTAAGATTGTAACGAAACTTGGCAAGTGGCCTTTTGAAGTCCTTATGAATATTTTTACTTGTTCTGGGGCAATTCTGAGACTATCGATAATTCCACTATGATTCAGGCTTTATTGACCGGCTTCTCTTTTATTCGGTATCGGGGAACCAAGGTGCTAAAAAATGTCTTCGAACAGCTTGCTTTACCGAATGTTGTGCTTCAAGAGAAGCAAGAAGTATAACATTTGGAAAATTTCTTTCGGCTTTATTACTTTTTATTTTCCTAGCCACACGGCCATGTGAACTTTGAGGAGATCCACGCAATGTTGCAACTAGGATGCTCAAACATTTGGATGCATTGTATGGGTCCATCCATGGAGACTTTAAGGGGAGAAGAGACTTTTTTGAGAGATCATGTTGAAGTCCTCATCCTCAAGGGATTATTTGTGATTCTGTTTCTGACACCTAAGGATTTTGCACGGACCTCGTTGGTCAGAATCAGGGCCTTCTGGCAGTCGAGTCATGTTGAAAAGAAATTTTCCTATTTGCTTTGGGTTTGTTTGTTTTGGAGGGTCTGCTGAAAGGCCTTTGGTTGGCATCGCTCTGTGTGGTGCACTAGATTGTCCTCAGCGGGTAGGGTACCTCAGTTTATGGAGGAGATCGGCTGTGAGTTAACCCCTACCCACTGCTAGCATTTCAGCAATCAGAATGCCTCTCTTCTTTGTTCGAGGCATCCCAGGAGGTCCAAAGTCTAGCTGACTTGGCTTTCTTGGGGTGTCTTCAGCATCTTGGAGTGTGTTTAGTGACCTCTTAGGATTGATGCTCTTCTTCATGAGACTTGTCTTCTGTTCTTGGCGAGTCTTCTGTCATTCGAGTCCTTTTTGTAAATAGACTCGGGCTGTTGGAATCTTGCTTGATGCTCGTATTTTGGAGTCCTGGTATTGTGACACCAAGGATTTTTCTTTTGAATGCGGGTTGAAGCCGCTTGTAAAGGGGAGTGCCGCATCAACCTGTTTATTGGTCCGAGTTTCCTTTTCGGATTTTCACTTGGACAGGGAAGTGGTACCGTAGAGATGGCTTTCACCAACTTCCTTTTATTTGAGGCTCTTTTACCCATGACCTTACGGCCATGTCCACTCTTATTCTTCCATTTTTTACTCACGGTGCCTTTTTGGGTTTTCACTATGCCCCGATTTTTATTCACGGAACTCTTTTACTCATGGTTTCGTGACCATGCCCGTCCGTCATTTTTACTCATGACGTTCCCTTGTTCAGGTATACACCATGCCTGTTATTTTTTTGTGAAGGCGTGTTTAGGGTCATGCCTACGGGACCTGTGCGAAGCCTTTTAAAGTCATGCAGCCAGGACGTACACTACAATTTAAGGTCAAACAACTAGACCGCAGTGGGGATAAATGGCATTCTTTTGAGGCCATGGAGTGAGTATGGTGGTGGTTTTGGATCACTTTAGGGAGATGACACGAAGCTACCTATAAAAAATGGATGATGTATGAATGGTGGGTGAAAAGTGGGGACCCACTAGTTGACGACGAGTATGGATGGTGGGATGGCTCACCTTTTTTTGAACACGGGTGAGACTCACTGTAGAATGATGAATGGTCATGGAGGAAGATGGATTTACTGAGGAGGTGATGTAGGTGATGTGCGCACACGAATGGGTCAGCTAAGGAAGACATACATGAAGATGCTTGTAAAAGGCGTGTTCGCATGTGTGGGGGCGTGTTTAAGGTCAGACCTCTTGGACTTGTGCAAAGCAGTCTATCGTCATGGAGCCAAGACGTGTACTATGGTGTTACGGTCATATAGCTTGGACCATGGTTATGCAGTTTAGAGTCATGCAACTAGAGTCATGCAACTAGGATCATGCAGTTTAAGGTCGTGCAACTAGACCTTCGCTACAGTTTAAGGTCATATAGTTTGGACCATAGTTCTAAGCCTTTATCGTCATGCGGCCAGGAAGTACATTATGGTTTAAGGTCATATAAGTCGGACCTTGGTGCTAAGCCTTTTAACGTCATGCGGCTAGAATGTGCACTATGGTTTAAGGTCATATAGCTCGAACCGTGGTGCTAAGCTTTTTAAAGTCATGCGACCAGGACGTACACTATGGTTTTAAGGTCATATAGCTTGGACCGTGGTGCTAAGCCTTTTAACGTCATGCTATCAGAACATGCACTATAGTTTAAGGTCTTATAGCTCAGACCGTGGTTATGCAATTTAAAGTCATGTAACTAAGACCATGTAGTTTACGGTTGTGCAACTAGACATCCGCTACAGTTTAAGGTCATATAGTTTGGACCATGCAGTTTTAGGGTCGTTCACCTAGACCAAGGCTGTGTAGTTTAAGGTCATATAGCATGGACCATTGTGCGGGTTGCCATGTAGGTAAAGCTCCATGGGGGATAGGTCTGTGGATAGCAATCCGACTCCCTGGGGATAAAATAGTTGAGGCGATACCCAAGCAGAGGGCTTAGACGGAGATGGTGACCTGTTGAGGAGTGGCAAATGGAAGCGGACTTCTGTGGGTTAGGGGGCAAGCATGGCTTTCTAAGGTGAAAGATGAAACTCCATGGGGAATATCTTGGTGCGAGACTTACCCATGGGGATTGAAGGGGTAAGCATGACCTTTTTGGCATATGCCTAACTCCAATGGGGATGATGGGTTGCTTCACTGGTGTAACTCCTACTGGGGATGAAGGTAGAACACTCACAGTGGTGATCGACTTCAGCCTTACATGGCACTAGCATGGAGTCATCAGTTGCACAAACAACATCGAGCAGTTGCTGACACGTGGTGTTAGTATGCGCAGTGTTAGTCACAAGAAGCATTCATCAGGGAGTTTCATGCGTGGCATTTGTTGCGAAATTTTCATGCGCGGTTTTAGTTTCGAACGGCATTAGTCTGAGATTAGACCACGGGCTCAGACCCAGCCCGGGCTTAGTTCATTGTCGTTTGACGCTCGGCATTGCACTGACGACGATAAGCGTCTATTCGGGTCTCGAGCTGAGCCAGACCCGGTCCGGTGCATTGCCATTTGGCCTTCAAGGACCTATCTAGTATTCTTACTTTGTGAAGGGAACTTCGAGGATGCACCTTCTATATAAGGGGTAAACCCCATTTTTACCTTTTTATCAAAGGTAAAAATGGCTAAGGTTTTAACAGTAAGAGTGAGAGAGCTCCCGATGGGAATTCCGGCAAGAACATAGAGTTTACAAGCGAGAGTTTGTAGGCAAGCACATCGTCCAGAAAGAACCAGTCGAGTTGCGTAGGGGGCTTCACGAGGGTCACTGCTATTGGAGTTGAAGAGCAGGTAGTGTGAGAAAAACAAGGAGTTGGCCGGGGTTTGTAGAGATTCTGGCTGTGGTTTCGGGAGTACCATAGAAGAGGGAAGGGATCCAAGTTGCCGCATGGAGCGGCCGGAGAACTTCCACTGGTTTTCAGAAGTTTTCCAGTGTTTTTCCACTGTCAGGAAGAAGAGGGGAAGGTCTTTCAGTGAGTTTTCCAGCGAGTGGAAGTGGTTTCTCAGAAGGAAATCGAGAGGTCACAGGATAGTGAACAGTCGCCAGGAGGTGGATGGTTTCTAGTTAGATGAAGGGGCACAAGCAACCGAAGTGTTTGGGGAACTGAAGGGTCTCGAGAACTAAAGAGTCGCGGGAACCGAAGGGTCGCGAGAGTTGAACATTCGCGGGAACCAAAGGGTCGCGAAATTAAATAGTCATTGAGCATCTGAACAGTCACGAGGGACAAAGCGTCACGAGCGAGTACGCACGGTGATAGAGAACACGGCCGGCGTTAGCCTTTGCTGGAGTTAGCCCTTTGTCAGACACAACCGGCGTTAGTCATTTGAAAGGACAGTCGAGGTTAGCCCTTGGAAACGCAGCTAGTGTTGGTCTTTTTGAAGACTCTCGCACAGTACTAGTTAGCGCCTTAGTCACTCATGGTCATCAACATGACGCACACGGCGTTAGTCCTGCATGGCAATAGCGACTCCCTTAGCGATCCTTTCATGAATGGCGGTGAATCGTGTTCTGCTTTGATCGTGCACAGTGATGACTTGGGTTGGCAAAGGGTGGTAACTAATGGTGAAGCCTGGCTTATGAAGCCTGTTGGAAGCCAAGTCCTACAGCACAATTGTGAACTCCATGTTGTTCTGTGGAAGGCCCCTTACTGTGAGCAGGGTATGGTCTCCATCATAGGTCAGTTCCTTACCAGAGAAGTCTGCTTTGTATGATTGATATACTCAATCAAAGCGCTTCCACCTTCTTCTATTATAAGAGCCAATTTTGGTATGTAACCGTCCTTTCCTTCTCAGATGCAAGAGCAACGCTTCTGATGTGAGAGCAACCTTTTTGGCCCATAACCATCCTCTCCTCAGATGCAAGAGCAATGCTTCTGATGCGAGGGTTAATTTTTGGCCTGTAACCGTCGTCTCCTCAAATGCAAGAGCAACGCTGGAGTCAGCCGACCTCTTTTCCTTAGATGCAAGAGCAACACTTGATTATATATCCTTGTAACCTCCCTAATAATGGGTTTCCTATTGTAATTTGTGATACCTCTTACTGTAATAAAAAGAAAGTTTTTGCTTTTGTTCCCTGCTTCTTTTTCTTTTCTTCCTTTTTCCTTTTATTATTTTCTTTCTTTTCGGTGCTCATTGAAATTTTTTAGTAGCATCAGGGATAATACTTCTTTAGGTATCGCCCATTGATGCTGACATCGCTTCTCCTCCATCAAGATGGGCAAATATATAAGCTCCATTTGGCCAGACATTCTTGACTGTGAAAAGGCCTTCCCACTTAGGTTCGAACTTTCTTTTACGACAACCCATGCATAATGATCTGCCTTTTAATTGCTAGAACCAAATCCCCAAGGGTGAATGAGCGGACCTTGACTGACTTGTTAAATGCCCTCTTCATTCTCCCCTGATTGAGTTCGAGGTTATGCTGGGCTTCTAACCTTCTTTCATCGAGTGCATCCAGTTCATGATAGCGAAGCTTGACCCTCTCATCTTTGGTTAGTCCTTGATGCAGAGCGACACGCAGTGACGAGATTTGAATTTCAAGGGGTAAAATTGCTTCAACCCCATAGACTAGGGAATAAGGAGTGGAATCGGTAGCATTTCACGTGGTAGTGCGATTGGCCCACAGGGCTTCCAAAAGTTTCTCATGCCAATTTTTCCTTGTTTTTGATACTGACTTCTTCAAAACACTACATAGAGTCTTATTGAAGGCCTCAGCTAAGCCGTTCGCCCGAGGGTGGTACATAGTTGAGTACTTTCACTCGAAATCGAACTGATTAACCAAGCGATCAATATGATGACTTCTAAATTGAGGGCCATTGTTTGATATAATCCGATCAGGCACTCCAAATCAGTATATGATATGATGTCGGACAAAGTTGGCCACTGCAGCCCCTGAAACTTGCTTGAGGGGAACCGCTTCAACCCACTTGGAGAAATAATCCGCAGCTGCCAGAATGAAGACGTGGCCCATTGATGAAGGAGGATCAATAGGTCCCGCAATGTCAAGTCCATGATGCCACTATAGGGTGTGAGGGCTCTGGAGGCTGATGAATAAGACTTGAATGAATCTGGCATACCTGGTATCTTTTGGCATTTCTTAGGGAGTCAGTAATCATCGAAGGCCAAAAATACCCCAGCCTACGTATCCGCTCATAAAGCCTAAGACTAGACTGATGCAGTCCGTAGATGCCTTAATGTACTTCTTCCAATACCTTATTTTCTTCTTGTGCATCCACACATCTTAGAAGAATATCGTCGAAAGATCGATAGAAGAGAGCATCCCCTTCAAAGAGGGCGTACTTGGTAGACATCCAACGCACATTGTTGCACTAGACGTGATCTTCAGGGAGTCTACCATGTTTTATGAAATTAATGATGGGCTCTCTCCAATCTTCTACTTGCTCAATTTCCTCACATATAGGGTCGAAGAAATTCGTCTCCTGTTTTCGAATATCAGCTCTTTGACTCTGTGCCATTTCCTGTTCGGTCTTAATAACTTCTTTGGCTGATAGAAGTGCTTCCAAAGGATAAGGTGGGCACTCAGGGAAGAGATTTCTCCCATCATCGACGTCTAGCTCGGTTCTCAATTCAATATGTCTCCACTCTGCCATCCAGACAGGTATGGGCCCTGGTGAGGACAATTAAATTGTGGCCCCGAGTTTTGTGAGTGCATCAGCCTACGAGTTTAACCTCCTAGGGATGTGACTCAAGGATACATCATCAAACTGAGCCATATACGATTTTGCAGTATCGTGATAAGGCTTGAGAGTGTCTTTTCTCACATCAAAGATCCCCTTAAGCTATTGAATAACCAACTCAAAGTCACCATAGACCTTGAAGTGCTCCAAGTCTAGATCGAAGGCTATCTCCAACCCAATTATAAGGGCTTGATATTCCACCTCGTTATGGGAACAGGTTTCAGTGAGAGAGAAAGAAAGAGGCAGTATTCCTCATTTCGAAGTCATGAATACCACTCCAATGCCTCCTCGATCATATTGGAAGGCCCCATCGAAGTACATCTCCCACGCATGAGAAAGTTCTGTACAAAATACTTCTTTATCGGGGAGGTCACTTGATAAAGTTGATTCTGTCGGTACAGGATGTGCTGCTAGAAAATCAGCCAAAGCTTGGCCCTTGATGGCCTTTTGTGGGACATATGTGATGTCGAATTCCATCAGTGATAATGCCCACTTAGCAAGACATCTTGAAAAGCATGGGCATATATGAGAGACTTTACTGAATCTGTTTTTTATGGAAGTTTTACTTTATGACCAAGCAAGTAGTGGCAGAGCTTTTGTACTACAAAGATTAGGGCCACTCACATCTTCTCTTTAGGGGATAATTCTTCTCAACTCCTTGCATCCTGTGGCTGAGATAGTATAGTACGGTCTCTTTCCCTTCATCATTGCTCTGTGCCAATATTGCCCTGAGTGACTCGTCCAGAGAGGTTATGTATACTCGGAGTATCCATCCATGAAGGAGAAGATTTGACAGTGAGCTGTGGAGTCAATGAGCAACTCCGTAAACAGCATTGGGAAATCGTCCTTCAAGCAAGCGGTATTTAGGTCGCGGAAGTTAATACAGACCCTAATTTGGTCATTCTTCTTCCTGACCGGAACAACATTTGCTAGCCACTTTGGGTACTTGACTTCACAAATGAAGCCTGCTTGCTTGAGTTTGGTCACCTCAACGTCTATCTGCCTTTCGAAGTCAGGCTTGAACCTCCTTGATTTCTGCTTGACAGGCTTGACATAGGGATCGATGTCGAGACGGTGAACCGCGACTTGGGGATCTAAACCAAGCATCTCATGGTCATGCCAAGCAAAGGCATCTTGGTTTGCTCACATGAAGGCGTTGAAATTCTCTTTCTCCTCTAGAGACATATTTACCAAGATGAAAGTGGGTCTAGGATCAGCCTCATCCCCTAGATTTATTTCTTCGAATTCATCGGTTGTGGCTTGACCGCCTTCTTCCCATTCTTCTGAGGCCTCTTGCAACTCCTCATCATTGGCTTCAAAGGTTTTCTTATTAATCTTAGGTGTAGAGATGATCCTGACATCTCTGCTTCCAATAGAACTCCAAGGTAGGTCACGATTTCTGCACCTTTCTCGAACTGAGGAACATAAGGGTCGACCTTAAATATGGACAACATATCAGGCTGCAAGAGTTTGATTTGAAAGTTATAGGGATGTTGAGATTCAGCGATTGTGGTACCAAAGGCACCCTCATATGAATTACTCGGTCTTTGCATGGGTGTTTGCAGTGTTTGCCCCATGCTAGCTTATGCTTCATAGACCTGTACCATGTGGCAAGCTTCCTGAGAATAGAAGCTTTGCCCTCTTGATTCTCTCAGCCTCTGCTCAAAGTTGGGTTCAAGAGGCCACTGGGGTTTCTTTATCCTTGACCTCTTATGCTTCTTGTTCAAAGAAGATGGCTCTGCCTTAGCTCGAGTCGCCAGAGCGTCAGTAACGGTCAAGAATCCAACCACCTAGGCTAACGTCTTTTTCAGCCTTCTCAGGTGCATCCTTCTTAAAGAGGGTCATAACTTTTGATTCAGTTTGAATTTGAAGATGATTCTAAAACCAATTATACACTAGACACACCTATCTTTCAAATTGGGTAGTTTGAAAACAGTTGGTCCTTGTTTGGCCCCTCAAAAGTTTAAAAGAATGAAAATATTTTATTTGAAATCTGTTGTGTAGTGAAGGCGGTGACATGTCTTTAAAATTTTCTTCATAACTCACAATCAAGAAAAAATTCCAAAAAGTGCTCAACATGTGAATTTAAGCTTACTTATAAACCGTTTTTGTTACTCAAAATCCGTAGCGACCCAGGCATAAATTATTAGTTTTATAAAAGCTGTCCACAATGACATATTTTTATAATAGATCTACAACTCTCATATTAGGGAGAATTTCAAAATGTTATAAACATGTGATCTCAATATTACTAAAAAATATTTCAAAAGGCAGTGGTTTCGAAGAAAACGAACCTTATTTAGTTAGTCAAAACCCTTGACATCAGAGACATCAGTTTTATGTTTTTATCAAAACTGTCTACAGTGATCTACTAGCATGTTTCGACATATAACTTTACATAAGAAAGAATCAGAGAAAGATGTAAACATAAACATTAAAATACACTCTAATATCTTTCCAATGGTCGTTATTTTGTGTCATTTAGGCATTAATTGGTGGTTATTTTGTGTCATTTAGGCATTAATTGCTTAGTTAAACACTCAGTAAAATAGAAGTAACATTCCTGATAATTATCACAGTCTGCTAAGAGTGAGATACATGTATAAAACAAGCCATATCTTCCAAACTATCATGAATTTCAGCTAGTCATAACACCAAACTTAAAGTAAACTCATAGACCTTTCAAATGGTGGTGATTTGAGGCAAATTGGATATCATTTTCTTGGTCAAAATCCCATCATAAAAGCATGTAAATTCTCAGGAAAATCAAAGTACAAACATTACACATTCCAAAGACAATCCCATAACTTCAAATCCATGCAAGATAACAACATGAAACCTTTTCTATCTTAAACTAGGCTCACACAAGCATTATTCCACAGAATTTCAGGATCCACAAGAGTAATAACAGTGCCCAACATATCATATTAGAAGACCTAATTGTTGGAAAAATAGAACACAAACATACATGCTTAAGTTCAAGCCTAATCCATGCTTTATTCATGCTTAAATCACACTTTATTCATGCTTAATTCATGGAAATTCATACTAAAATCTCATCCTTCCATACATAAGAATCATACTTCATATTATAGACACACAATAGCATGGTCTACTTACAGGTACAAAGGGGGAGAGAGAGAAAACATGAGAGAGAAGAAACTCCCTAGACTACTATACACCTCCCACGCAAAGTGACGCGCTCATCAACCCACGCCCTCAACGCGCACGACGATAGCCTCTTACGTGTATGGTAATACTCCCTTATGCGCGCGGTGATACTCCTTCGTCTTCATGCTCGAAGTTAGCTCAGGTAGCATTACTCCACAGGGCGATGCTCCACACGGCGATGCTCTACACGACGATGCTCCTCACAGCGATGCTCCACACGACGATGCTCCACACGATGATGCTCCACACGGTGATGCTCCTCATGATGCTACAGTCGCGACACTGCCTCTTACGCTCGAGCAATATGTCCACTCGTGCGTGACGATACCAATTTACTCATGGTTTTACCCCATCACTCATAACCAACGTTGGCTCTTTGGCTCTTCACAGCCAATGTTAGGCTCCTTTAACAGACGGCCTAGGCCTCTTTCACAGACAGTGTTAGGCCCCTTTTTCATGCATGGCGATAGCTTCTTCGGGCATGGGCTTCCTCCTCCCTACTGTCGTGGGGTTATAAGTTCAGAATGTTGGGGTCCTTACATCATCCCCGCCTTAAAAAGAATTTTGTACCCAAAATCATACATATGAAATCCAACAACCGGGGGAGGACACCAGCGCATCCACTACTGTCTCATCCGATTGTCTATTGTCTTATCTTCAGCATCGCATAGTCCATGCTTTACATTTCACACACAGTGTCATGCAATAACCAGCCAACATTAACAAGTTGACACACATAAGTCAAATTAGGCCATTCAACTCTAATCAATCACAACCAGTTCAACCACTACCAGCTAACTGTTGGTATCAGTCTACAATTAGCTCCGACAATATGCACAAAGCAGCACCTTACCAATATCAATCGTGCGATGCACCCAAGGCACGCACTTTAGAAACATAAGGTCACAACACTAGGCCCTGCAATACACTCAAAGCAGGCGCCTCACTACAATCAATCATAACATCCGGTCCTGCTACCAGCTCAGAGCAGGCTTTGCATCAGTATAGATCACAATAGTCAGGTCCTACAATATGCTCAAAGTAGGCACCACAGAATTACAAAGTCGGGCCCTACAATACGCTCAAAGTAGGCACCACAGTACAATCAGAATATCAGGTCCTGTAATACTCTCAAAGAAGGCACCTAACAAATCACAAAGCCATGCCCTGCAATACACTCAAAGCAGGCACCTTGTTGTTATCAATCGCATAGTCAGGCCCTACAATTCACTCAAATTAAGAACCTAACAAATCACAAAGTCGGGCCCTGCAATACGCTCAAATCAGGCACCTAACTATCACAATGTTAGGTCCTACAATATGCTCAAAGTAGGCACCTAACAAATCAGAAAGTCAGGCTCTGCAATTTGCTTAAAGCAGACACCTAACTATCACAAGGTCAGGCCCTACAATATGCCCAAAGTAGGCACCTAATAAATCCCAAAGTCAGGCCCTGCAATACACTCAAAGCAGGAACCTAACTATCACAAGGTCATGCCCTAATATGCCCAAAGTAGACACCTAACAAATCACAAAGTGAGGCCCTGCAATACGCTAAAAGAAGTCACCTAACTATCACAATCACAATATCAACTAGTGTCATGCAATATGCTCAAGAAACCTCATAGTACTCGCTACAATCATACCATGTTTCATACATCACACGGGTCACAACATAAACACTTATCACAGGGCACGTAACTCTCCAATAAATGGGGCAGGTCATACCCCTCAATCGATGTTCTACACAATTATCATACGAAAGGATCTCTAAGAATCCCCCAAAATAATAGCACACAATTTTAGTACAAGCAGGCAATAAAGGTCCAACTTTCATTAGATATGACAAACTATGATACTACAATAACAGTTAGAGGAAACAAGGTCTAACAAAACTTTAGATTCTCCATTTCAAATCAAAACACACTCCTAGTTCCTTGAATTCGAGGCCTTAGCTCCTTCCCGTTCAAGTGCAAAGACCTGACCCTGAGCTTTGGGCTTGGGTTCATCCTTCAATGTCGGGCAGTCTCTAATCAGGTGGCCCACCTTGCCATAATTGTAACATGTCCTGGTCTTCAGTCAGCACTTAGAAGCCACATGGCCCTGCTTCCTGTAAGAGGTATAATACATGAGCTGGCTCTGCTTGACGTTGCCCTGGGAGTTCTTTTGGCCTTGCCATTCCTTAGACTTTCCTTTTCTCATGGACCCCCAGAGGGTGGAGGCCCTATCCTTCGCTTCTCTCTCCTTAGTTGATATTCATCATAGTCATTTTCCACCTTCCTAGCCAAGTCTACCAATTAAGAGAAGGCCTTAAGATTGGCCGACAAAACTCTCCCTTTGTTATCGTGCTGCAAACCTCTATCAAACTTGCTTGCCTTCCTAGCCTACGTGTTGATGATATACAGCGCGTATCGGGATAACTCTGAAAATTTGGCCACATACTGATCAACGATCAGATTCCCTTGTTGTAACTCTATGAGTTCCACCTTCTTCCTTTCCTTTATTGCTTCAAGGAAATACTTTTCATTGAAGAATTCTAAAAATCCTTCCCAAGTAGGTACTATCTCATCCTCTTCCCAATCCTGCAGCACCGAACACCACCAATGTTCAACGTCCCCTTCTAACATAAAGGCACCTGATCTCAACTTCTACTCATCAGAGCACTGTAGGACTCTAAAAATCTTTTCCACTTGCATTAACCATCTCTCTGCTTTTTCTACTCCCTCAAGCCCTAAGAAAGTTAGAGGACCCAACCTCTTAATCTTTTCTATCAAGTTACTATCATTCTGTCTTGGGGTAGGGATGGATAGGGCCAGCATTGCTTCCTTCATCATTTGTGTCATGGCTCCTAAGGTCTTGACAAACTCACCGAGGGCCTTGGTGTTTTCATTACTAGAACTTGCATTATTGGATCTCATCCTCAGCATCTTCAACCTAAGACACAAGCACTCCGTTACTAATCTACCCAAAACTATTTTAAAGGCATTTTTAAACTCCTTAGGCCAAGAATCTTATCATGGCTGTTCTGATACCATAACTGTCACGACCCCGTCCAAAACCGAAGGGCGACAGAGTGCGAGATCGCGATCGGAAGTCATGTACATCAGTCAAGTGGGAGTGGCATCAACACCTGTCATAATTGCGAAATCAATGCAACCACGAGAAAAAGGCACAAACTCCCACAAGAAACAACAACAAAAATTCGATAAATTAAAGCCATTCATATCTATATGCATTCTCCAAAAGTCATAAATACAATACCTAGAATATTACAATTCTTTCAAGGCACCAAACCCTATTAGCAAAATTTCAAAGCTTCACAAACAGCACAGTACGGCCGACAACCATCTGACACCTACAAAAACAAGGAGATCTTCTACCAAACACGATCACCGCCTACCTGTCTTCGACCTACAACTGCTAATCTACAATAGTGGTAGAAAATGAATGAGCTAAAAATCCCAGTAAGTAGATCACAGTATCATGCTTCCCGGCCGAGGAATATTATCACGCATCACAAAATAAGGTTCTAAGCCATGCTCATAAAACAGGAGTCATGCATCACAATTATAGGATGATTCTTTTCATGATAGAGCAGGCACAATATACGGTGTAAGATATCATATACACAAGCATTCTATCAGATTTCAACAGATCCACACAAGCAAGAGAGCATAACCAAATCATCTGACACAACCCACTCTCTAGCCCTATTCATCAAGCCAAACACATATCTCAGATCAGTCACATAACTCAGATAATCATATATCTCAGGTCAATCTCATATCTCAAGTAATCACATAACAGTCACACTATCACAATATGCAACTACCAAAAGGTAACCCATTGCGTAGTACCCATATAGATCTAAGGGGGCGCAACACTCCCAAATATTCAAATTCACATCCTGACTCCTGTCCTATCATGAGGAGTTAGGGAAAATCTTAGCTGCCAACAACATCATTCACACAGTAGGTGCCTATTCACATAACACATAAGCTACACGGTGCCATCATTCACACAATAGGTACCCATTCACATAACACATAAGCAGCACGATAACATCATTCATACAGTAGGTACCCATTCGCATAACTCATAAACAACACTGTACCATCATTCACATAGTAGGTGCCAATTCACATAACACATAAGCAGCACGGTATCATCATTCACACAGTAGCTACCCATTCACATAACACATAAGCAGCACGGTACCATCATTCACATAGTAGGTACCCATTCACATAACACATAAGCAGCACGGTACCATCATTCACACAGTAAGTACTCATTCACATAACACATAAACAACACAGTACCATCATTCATACAATAGGTACTCATTCACATAACACATAAGCAGCACGGTCCCATCATTCATATAGTAGGTACACATTCACATAACGCATAAGCAACACGATACCATCATTCACACGGTAGGTACTTATTCACAAAACACATAAGTAGCACAGTACAATCATTAGGATGATATCATTATCTCATCATGATAGAAGCAATACTACATTTTGGTAGTGACACATCATATTTTAATAGTATCAGATTCACAAAATAACGGTGTCCATATCACAAAATAACAGTGTTCATATCACAGAATGAGTGTTACAACTGCAATTTCAAGGCGTGACATCTGATCGTGAATAGGGTCATAACTTTTGATTCTTTTGGAATTTGAAGACAGTTCCAAAACTAATTTTACACTAGACACACTTATCTTTCAACTCAGGGTAGCTTGAAAATAATTGGACCTTGGTTGGCCCCCCAAACGTTTAAAAGAATGAAGATATTCTATCTGAAATCTGCTGTGTAGTGAAGGTAGTGACATGTCTTTAAACTTTACTTCATAACTCACAATAAAGAAGAAATTCCGAAATGTGCTCAACATGTGAATTTATACTTACTTATGAACCGTTCAAATGGAAGTGTTTTAGAAAAAAATAGACCCATTTTTGTCAGTCAAAATCTGTGGCGACATCAGCATAAATTCGGAGTTTTATAAAAGCTGTCCACAGTGACATATTGTTATAATTAATCATATAATACTCAAATTAGGGAGAATTTGAAAAAGTCCTAAATATGTGATCTCTAGCTTCTAAAAAATGTTTCAAATGGCACTTTTTTGGAAGAAAATGGACCTTATTTGGTTGGATAAAACCCTTGACATCAGAGACATCAGTTCTGTGTTTTTATCAAAACTGTCTACAATGATCAACTAGCATGTTTCGAAGTATAACTTTACATAAATATAGAATCAAAGCAAGATGTAAACATAAACATTAGAATAGACTTAGAAATATTTCCAATGGCAGTGATTTTGTGTCATTTGGGCTTCATTTTTTTAGCCAAACTCTCAGTAAAATAGAAGTAACATTTCTAAAAATTATCACAGTCTACTAACAGTGACATATATGCATAAAACGAGCTGTATCTTCCAAACTAGGATGAATTTCAACTAGTCTTAAGAACCAAATGTAAAGTAGACTCATATAACTTTCAAATGGTGGTGATTTGAAGCCAATTGGATATCATTTACATAGCTAAAGTCTCATCACAAAAGCATGTAAATTCCCTGGAAAATCACAGTACAAACATGGCACATTCCAAAGACTATTCCATAACTTCAAATCCACGCAAGATAACAACATGAAAACTTTTCTATCTTAAACTAGGCTCACACAAGCATCATTCCACATAATTTCAGGATCCACAAGAGTACTAACAGGGCCCAACTTATCATACAAGAAGACCTAATTGTTGGAATAATAGAACACAAACATACATGCTTAACTTCAAGCCTAATCCATGCTTTATTCATTCTTAAATCACACTTTATTCATGCTTAATTCATGAAAATTCATACTTAAATCTCATAATTCCATACATAACAATCATACTTTATATGATGGACACACAATAGCATGGTCTACTTACCTTGTACTCCAATGGTGATCCCAACTCTGTCACACAGCCACTTCCCCAAGCTTCTCCCACAAAGCTCAAACGAGCTGGAATTCCTAAGGGTTCAAAGGAAGAAAACGTGGGGAAGAGAGATAGATGAGATCTGGGGTGGTTAAATAGGTAGTGAGAGAAGGGGAGGAGAGGTGGCAACATGTAATGGACAAGTAGTGGCAGCATGGGACAAGTGGCATCACACAATTAACAAGTGATATGAAAGAGGAGAGAGAGAAGGGCAGGCATGGGGGACAAGCGTCATTGTGGGTACAACAAGACTTTACCACTTGGCACACAAGGGGAGAGAGAGAAAACATGAGAGAGAAGAAACTCCCTAGACTACTAGACACCTCCCTCACACAGCCACGCGCTCATCAATCTGCACTCCTCATCATGCATGTCGATAGGCTCTTACGTGCATGGTAATACTCCCTTACGCACGTGGCGATACTCCTTCATCTTCACCCACGGTGTTAGCCTAGGAAACGTTACTCCACCCGGCGATGCTCCACATGGTGATGCTCCACACAATGGTGCACCTCACGGCGAGGCTCCACATGGTGAGGCTCCACACAGTGATGCTGCACACGGCGATGCTGCACACGACGATGCTCCTCATGACGCTACACTCGCGACACTGCCTCTTACACTCACGATGATACTTCCATTCGCATTCGGTGATACCAGTTTACGCATGGCGTTACCCCATCGCTCCACAGTCGGTGCTAGCTCTTTCTCTCTCTTCACAGCCGGTGCTAGGCTCCTTCAAAGACGGTGCTAGGCCTCTTTCACAAACAACACTAAGGCCCTTTTCATGTGCGGTGATAGCTTCTTCCTTAGCGTCAGGCATGGGATTCCTCCTCCCTACTTCCATGAGTGTTTAAGTTAAAAAAATGAGGTCCTTACACTGAGGACTTGTGCCAACAATTTGAGCTCGAGTAATGGGAACACGGAGGCTTTCAGGAAATTCTTTAGGATGCTTAGGGCCATGACTCAAGTTATGAAGGATTGTATGCCGGCCTCGGCTGCCCCTGCCCCAAATAGGCAGATAGTGGACTGATTTAAAGATTTAGGAGACTTGCACCTTCTACATTCTTGGGACATGGAGAAGTGAAAAAGGTTGAAAGATGGAGGAGGCCAGTAGAGAAGATATTTGAGGTTTTGCATTGTTCGGATGAGAAAAAATTTAGATTGGGGACCTTTATGTTAGAAGGCGATGTCGAGAATTAATGGAATTCGGTTCTGGATGGAGACATGGATTGCGGCCACCAGGGAGAACTTCCTAGCAGCGTTTAACGAGAAGTATTTCCCTGATTCTATGTGAGAGAGGAAAGAAGTTGAGTTTATTGAGCTACAACAAAGGAGACTGTCGGTAGAACAATATGCAGCCAAGTTTGTAGACCTCTCTAGGTATGCGCCCCATATAATTAACATCGAGGCATGTAAGGCAAACAAATTTCAGAAGGGCCTCAGGCTAGATATTCAAGGGAGAGTAATGTCAACCAATCTTAAGGCCTTCTCCCCATTGGTGGACCTAGCTATGAAGATTGAGAAGGATTGTGAGGAGTTTCAGCTGAGGAAGGAAGGTAGAGTAAGCTCTGCGCCATCTGGAATTTTTGGGAGGAAGACTCAACCTGCTCCTAAGAGAATTTTTAGAGGACGGATTAACCAGGGCAACATGAAGGCCCTAAAGACTTTCCTGGGCGACGTGAGGGAGAACCAGCACCCGGCATCTCATACTGCGGGCAGAGCAACCACTCTACAACTGAATGCTGCAAGAGGTCGAAAACGTGTTATGAATGTGGCAAGCTTGGCCACCTGATCAAAGACTGCCCTGTGAAGAAAACGGAGAATCGACCCAAGGCTCAAGATCAGGTGTTTGCACTCATGGAGTAGGAGGCTAAGGTGTCTACCACAGTGATATGCGGTACGCTCTTTGTTTGTGGTAGAGAGGCTAGAATTCTGATAGACCCTGATTGCTCTCAATCTTTTGTTGCACCTCATTTTGCATGTCGTCTAAATATTGAACCTTCACTCCTTGACTATACATTAGTAGTGTGCACACCTATGGGGGATTCTATTGAAACTAATATGGTGTACAAACAATGTGGGGTTTTGCTTGAGGGGTGTGTCCTGCTTATGTACTTGATACTTTTAAATATTCAAGACTTGGATATTATTTTGGGCATGGACTTGTTGTCCACACACCATGCCACTATTGACTGTTATGATAAGACTGTGACCTTTAGACCCCCTACCCGACCTGAACTATGCTTTGTTAGTATCAAGGATGCTCCCCCTCTACATTTTATTTTTGTCGTTCGAGCTTATCATCTTTTGGCTAAAATATGTGTTGGATATTTAGCCAATGTGGTAGAGATTCGGGATGTCCTGTCCAAGTTAGAAGAGATACTAGTGGTAAGAGAATACCCTGGGGTTTTTCCGGAGGAGTTGTCCTCTTTGCCTCCAGTAAGGGAGATAGAGTTTGAGAGAGATGTGGCCCCTGGTACTGCTCCCATTTTTAAAGCGCCAAATAGAATGGCTGCATCAGAATTGAAGGATCTGAAAGTGCGATTGTAGGAGTTGTTGGAGAAGGGATTCATCTAACTTAGTGTGTCGCCGCACCGGTCCTTTTTGTGAAGAAGAAGGATGGGTCCATGAGGCTTTGCATCGATTATAGGCAATTGAATCAAGCAACAGTGAAAAAAAAGTACCCTCTGCCTAGGATTGATGACCTCTTTGACCAACTTTATGAGGCCCAAATGTTTTCTATGATTGATCTCCAAACGAGTTATCATCAGTTGCATGTCAAGGAAAGAGATGTTCCCAAGACTGTGTTTAGAACCCGATATGGTCACTATGAGTCTTTGGTGATTCCATTCGGATTAACTAATTCCCCGACAGTTTTCATGGACCTAATGAATAGGATTTTCAAACCCTTTTTAGCCAATTTTGTTATCGTCTTTATAGATGATATTCTGGTGTATTCAAAGAGCCAAGAGGAGCATGAGCAGCACCTAAGAGTAGTCCTTCAAACTCTTTGGTTAGAAAATTTGTATGCTAAGTTGAGCAAGAGTGAGTTTTAGCTTCCTAGTGTGGCCTTTCTTGAGCACATTGTTTCTAAGGAGGGGGTCACGGTTGACACTTATAAGATTGAAGTTGTACTCAAGTGGGAAAGACCGACCAATGTGACTGAGATCCGTAGTTTTTTGGGGCTAGTCGGATATTACAGTGCTTTGTAGAAGGATTTTTTAAGATAGCGCTCCCCCTAACTCGGCTGACCCAAAAGGATGTGAAGTTTGTGTGGTCAGATGATTGTGAGAAGAGCTTTCAAGAATTAAAGAAGAGGCTGACCACGGCTCCGATATTGACCTTACCCAAAGGAAATGAGGACTTTGTAGTTTACATCGATGTCTCTCATAAAGGGCTCGAATGTGTACTTATCCAGTGAGGGAAGGTCATTGAGTATGCCTCTAGGCAATTGAAGTCGTATGAACAGAACTATCCAACTCATGATTTGGAGCTCGCAGCTACAATATTTTCTTTGAAAATCTTGAGACACTATCTCTATGGAGCCAAATTTAAGGTATTGACAGATCATAAGAGTCTCAAGTATTTGTTCTCCCAAAAGGAGTTGAATATGAGGAAAAGGAGATGGATGGACCTGTTGAATGATTATGATTGTGTCATCCATTATCACTTGGGCAAAACTAATGTGGTAGAAGATGCTATGAGCAGGAAGCCCGTGGTTGGCCCATTTAATGGTTCGAGAGATGAAGTTGCTAGAGGATGTAGTGGGTTGGCATCCGGCTCTGCCCCTTAGTGATGGGGTAGGTATGATCGTCGGTATATGGATAGAACCCCAATTGTTTCAACAGATCTAGTTGGCTCAAAAGAAGGATCCCCAGCTTGTGAAAATTGTGGAAGATATAAAGCTGACAAAGAGAGACGATTTCTCTAGGAACAATGATGACTTGTTGAGATTCAGAGATCGGGTATGTGTCTCAAATGATCAAGGTGTGAAGAAAGCTATCTTGGACAAGGCACATCACTCCCATTATACCATACCTCCCGAGAGTACTAAGATGTATCCAGACCTGAAGAAAACTTTATGGTGGAATGACAAGAAAAGGGAAGTAGCATTGTTTGTTTCTAAGTGCTTAACATGCCAACAAGTGAAAGCCAAACATCAAAAACTCGTCGGGTTGTTGCAGCCCTTACCCGTGTGGGAATGGAAATGGGAGCATATTTCTATGGATATTGTCTATGGTTTACCTAGATCGAGTTCAGGGTATGATAGTATTTCGGTTGTTGTGGATCGGTTGACCAAAACTACCTACTTCCTATTCATCTGCATGACCTACACTTTAGATAGACTTGCCCAGTTGTATATTAAGGAGATAGTGAGGGTACATGGTGTACCAGTCAGCATCATGTTCGTCAGGGAAACTAGATTCACCTCTAGATTTTGAGCCAGTATGCAGTCAGCCTTAGGGATGAGACTTACTTTTAGCACTGCTTTTCACCCCCAAACTGATAGACAATTAGAGAGAAAAATCTAGACTTTGGAAGAGATGCTAAGAGCTTGTGTCACTGATTTTAAGGGATGCTGGGATGATCATTAACCTCTGATTGAGTTTTCTTATAATAATAGCTTCCCATCTAGTATTTAGATGGCACCTTTTGAGGCTTTGTATGAAAGGAAGTGTAGGTCACCTATTTGTTGGGACGAGATTGATGAAAGAAGGCTTTTAGGGCCTGAAATTGTCCAAGTGACCTTAGAAAAGATTGCTTTGATTTGAAAAAGGCTTAGGACACCTTAAAGTTGACAAAGAGTTACGCCGATAACCGAAGAAGAGACCTCGAGTTTGAGGTGGGTGATCAAGTTTTCTTAAAGGTGTTGCCAACAAAGGGCATCATGAGATTTGACAAGAAAGGGAAGTTGAGCCCATTTTTTATTGAACCTTTCGAGATTCTAGAGAGAATTGGAGGCGTGGCATATCGACTTGCCCTACCACCCGAATTGGCGAACATCCACAATGTCTTCCATGTGTCATTGTTGAGGAAGTATCAGCTCGCCCTGTCCCATATTCTGAGGTATGAACCTATATCTATCAGAGAAGACCTGACCTTCATTGAGCAGCCAATTCAGTTATTTGATAGAAGGGTGCAGGCATTGTGTAACAAGGAAATCCCTCTGGTCCGTGATTTGTGGCAGTACCATTCGAAGGAAGACTCAAGTTGGGAACGAAAAGATGAGATCCAAGATAAGTACCCCCATTTGTTTGATTAGTAGACGTATGATTTTGAGAACAAAATCCTTTTTAAGGGGGGGTGATGTAAGGACCCAGACTTTTTCGGCATATTGTAGTGCGTCGGCGAGTCATTGGCACGAGTGAGCTGACGTACAGACATTATTGAGAGTGTTGGAGGATCAGTGCATGGTTAAGCACGAGCAAACGATTGTGCATGGGTGGTTACGCGTTAAAGCGTACACGCAGGAAGATGTGTGTACGCTCGTGACAGCACGGATGTGGGTACACACTGTATGGCACGGGAGAATAAGTGCACTGTTAATTGCAACGGGCACGCGATGATGCGCGGATGGGTTGTGCGCTGGGGTGCACGGATGGCTATTGTGCTTTTGTGTGCGGGTGGATTGGAGTGTTGTTGAGCACAGATGGTTATGGCCCGCTAGCTAGCACGGATGGATATGGATGCGCATTGTGAGCACGAACAGATTAGTTCGTTGCTGGGAGCATGGGTGTTTGTGTGTGCCATTTGGTATGGGTGGTGCATGGTAGTCCAAGGGGGAACGTTTTTCTCTCATATTTGCATGATCTCTCTCTCCATGCATGTGTGCCATGTGGCATATGCCTGCTCCAGCTTATAATGATGATGTCCCCTATGCTTTCTCTCTCTCTCTCTCCTGTTGCATGCCACTAGTCAATTGCATGCTTTTATCTCATGATGATGTACCCCATGCTTGCCCTTCTCTCTCTCTGCATGCATGCCCTCTTTGATGCCATGTGGCAATGGCATGCTGCCACCCATTTTTGTTTATATATACCCCCTTCACACCCATCCATTGGGTTTTCTTTCTCACTCTATCCCCCTGCCCTCTCTCACCCACATTCTGCCCCTCTTGCCTTAAGACTTTGAGCTGTGAGACCTCTTCTAGTCTTAAGCCCTTGAGTTTGAACCCAATCTTTGTGGAGCTTGGTGTTTGGAGTGAAATCTGTGTGAACCACTTTAGAGTTTCATTTAGTGATGTAAGTGGATCTGGTTTCCATATTTTCATGCTTTAGATTGATGCATGTTTTTGTAGCTTATCAAAGTATGAATTTCAAGAATGAATATGGGTGTGAAAATGGGTGTAGATACATGTTACTGAAATCCTGCTAGAGTGTACTCTGTTTTTCAAAACTGTGGCTCAGGTTTGAGAAATTGTTTCAGTATCCTATATATCTCTTTACATCATGAAATTTTTTGAAAGCATAGGTAATTGAGTCTATTTTACCATGGAAAATACCTATTGCTAATACCCCTTTCTGTTTAAACGTTATTTACCATTTTCTGAAGTATATCAGATTTGGGAAATCGAATTATAGGGATTTTATGTATTTTTATGTGAAGATTTTCGATAACCAAAAAATATCAAAATGAGATTAAACAACTTCTAAATGAAATATAAAGGATTATATTTCAAAAATTGTTTTGGAATCATGATAAAATTCCAAGTAGTTTGAAAGTTATGCCTAATTTTTGTGAGGATATCACAGTAGGTTTTCTGCTCTAAAAACAGGAACTTTCCAGAACTGTTACATGTATTGTGTGGAACTGTTCATCAACTAAAATATATCATAATGAGCTCAAACTACTTCTAAATGAAAGATAAAAGTGTCTATTTCAAAAATTGATTTGGAATGATGATAAAATTCTCTGTATTTTGAATATTATGCCTATTTTCCTATGAGTATGTCATCTCGGATTTTCTGCTATGAAAACAAGAACTTTTCTCAAGAACATCAAATAGTTTGGCAAACTTTAACCCAACATTTAGGGTTACCCCCTTCATGAAAGTTGTGTTTATGTGAGCCTAGATTGCTATAAAAGTTGTCTCAGGTCTAAATGGTATCTGAATTTCATGATATTCCTCTAAAAGTAAACTGTGTTCACTGTGAAAAACCCGAAAGACAATGTTGTGATATCTGTAACATTTTGATGTAAGCATGCAATGAATGCATTCCATATTATTATGATATGAATGCATGATAATGATGCATACTCTGTTATCAACTGAATGCATGACAAGGAGGCACATTTTGTTCTAAAATGAAGGTAAGGTCTGTTATGAAATAAAAGCATGCTCTGTTATAAAATGAAAGTACGCTATGTTACAATATGAATGCATGTAGTAAGACATGCTCTGTTATGTTATGAATGCATGTAGTAAGACATGCTCTATTATGATATGTGTGCACGATTTTGATAAATGTTCTGTTGTGATATGTGTGCATGATTTTGAGACAAGTGCTATGTGATAAGACCTGTGTGGTTAGCTATGTGACAAGAGCTATGTGAAAAGACATGTGTGGTCAGCCATGTGATAAGTGCTATGTTATTTCCTTAACAAGTTTTCTCAGCCATGATATGAATGCATGATATTAAGATATGCTCTGTTACTATATAAATACATAAATACATGATGAGATGTGATGTGGCAGCATGGACTTGTACCATGATGAGATGTGATGTGGGAGCATAGACTTGCACCACGATGAGATGTGATGTAGGAGCATGGACTTGCAACCCGATGAGATTTGATGTTGGAGCATGGACTTGCACTACGATGAGATGCGATGTGGGAGCATGGACTTGCACCACTATGAGATGTGATGTGGGAGCATGGACTTGCACCACGATGAAATGTGATGTGGGAGTATGGACTTCCACCACCATGAAATCTTTCCCTGACTCCTGATGATTGGAAGGGAGCTAGGATGTGATATAAATCTGGGACACGACCCCCAAGATATATACGTGCACTATCCATTCGGACCCCTTTGGTAGTGTAGTGCCCTCTAGCAGAAATGCAAAGAGAGGGCAGTGTCTTGTAAGGCCAAAAGCCTATCAAAAACCCCAAAGTGTACTAGGGACTGTGTGTGTACGTGTGAAAAGATTATTGAATGGGTCACCCAGTATTACTTTCTTTCCTCCTGAGTGATGGTAGAAGTCCTAAGCAATGGAATTGGCTTGGACTGATGGATAGGGCTTCTACTTTGGGAGTAGGCGAATGAGGGAGTGAGTTAGTCGGTAATTGTTGATGCATAATTTAATATGTTGATTTCATAAGATTTGTATGGTCGAATGATTAGATTGACCTCTACATCATATCACGTATGATTAATTTGATTTTGTTATTGCTTCAGTATGAACCATGCATGACACATTTATAGATATGATTATGACAAATGACTCATGTTTTCTAAGAATGGAATAGCACCTTGAGCATTGTTGTGAGATGATATTCATAGCAAGGAAAGCATGACACTGTGATCTACTTACTGGGATTTACAGCTCATCCCTTTAACTTTCATCTATGTAGAGTGATAGCCGCAGAATGTGGATGGGCTGTTTGGTGATCACGGCTGACAATTGGAGTCCCGTACTTCTTGTGGTGCCTCTTTTGATTGTATGGTTTAGATGGTCGTTTGGCCATATAGTTGTCTTTGATATTGAAGCTATGTAATTTTGTTGAGCCTTTGGTGCCTTGGACTCTTTTGTAATACTTTGGAGCTTTTATATGCAGTTTTGTACATGTTTGCCCAGCTTGTGTGGTTGTGTATTTTGTGTCTTGTTAGTTTTGTTTTTATTTCATGGTTGGCTTTGATTTCCACATCTTCAAAGTGTTAAGCTCACTCCCACCTTAGTGGCATTCGCTACCTTGGATTACAGTCCCGCACTCTGTTGCCCTCTGGCAAATACGGCAGGGGCCAGGGGGTGGGGCTGTGACAGTTCCCTTACGGATTTTCACTATGCACGGTTTCCTTATTTTCAGGACACTCTTACGCATGGATTCATGTCCATGTTCGCCTATCATTTTTACCCATGGCGCCCTTGTGGGTTTTCACCATGCTCAAATTATTCTTTTTGCTTTTTTTGCTCCCCCTTTTGGAGGGACCTTGCTCTGATGTTGCTCACTGGAGCGGCGATCACTGTGGATGAGTTGCTGGAGGATGGGAGTGTGACATAGCCATGCTTATGTGTGGGCACGTGGAGCGCTTGTCTTTGTGGACCGCATATTGTTGAAAACGACACTTGGTGGGAGCGAAATGGATCTGTGGAACCATTTTGATGACTGGTCTACGTAAATGGGGAATGTTGCCCAAAAGGTGGAATTGACCAGGGTTTAGTGCGTGGTCCAAAAAATGGTGCCAGGCAGGTGAGGTATTCAAAGACGGACATGTGATTGGCTAGGTGCCTCGATATCACCTTTCGGATCTTGATGATCGGGCGGCATGCGTCTCGGGTTTCAGAGGAGACCCAAGACATTTTGAGATCGTTCTCTTGGAAACCTCGTTCGAGAACAAGGGCAGGTATTACCAATCGATGAGAGAGGAATTTAAGGTGGGTTCGGGACTTACTCAGGCTAGCTAGCATGGGTTTCCTCTTAGATCTCGAAGAAAGCTCCCCAATCATAAAACTGGTTTGGAATCGCCTCCCTTGGCTTGTATTCTTCTATTTTCTGTAATCACACAGATATGGCAAAGGTTATAAGACGGGTGGGTCAGCAGACCTCACCTTGCCTTCTTGATGGATACATGTAGACATACACATTCAAAGAAGAAAAGAATAATGAGAGAAGAAAGGTTGGGGAGAAAAGAATTTGACTAGGCGGGGAGATCAGCACAATGACTAAGCTGGTAGGTAATTGCTCTGAAGTGGCTGTAAAATGGGATTGATAACTTAGACCGGCTCAACAGAGTTATTACTAGACATCAATACTGATACTGACTAACTAGATACGATGGTTAGTCTGTCATAACAATAAAGTAAGCACAGTAATTCTTACACAACACATTATGGGTAGACGATGGAGCTATCATAAGAAACTAATCCAAACCTCTCTTAGTCAAATAAAAGGATAACAGAAGGCATGGAAATCATAAAGAGATAATAAGAAGTAAGAGAATAAGAGGAGAAGAGAAAGAAAGAGAGGAAGGGAAAGAAATAAGGAGAAAAGTGTGAGAGAAGAGAGAACGAAGGATAGAGGAGGGAGAAGGACACGATAGCACCTGGCATCGCCGGCTGTGTTGGAAGAAGAAGTTAAAGAAGACACAATCGGTGCTAGGCATCACTGGCTATGTTGGAAGAAGACGAGAGAGAGGATACAGTCGGTGCTAGGTATCGTCGATTGCATTAGAGAGAGAGGGGGAGAAAGACACAGCCGACGCTAGGCATTGCCGACTGTGTTTTAAGAAGAGCGAAGAGAGAAAGACATAGTCGACGTTTGGCATTGTTGACTATGTTTTAAGAAGAGCAGAGAAAGAAAGACACAATTGCCATTGGGCATTGCCGACTGTGTTTTAAGAAGAAGAACGTAAAGGAGACAGGGATGAGAAGAAGAGAGAGAACAAGAAATAGAGACAAGAAGAAGTGAGAGAAAGAGAGATAGACAAGAAGGAGAGAGAGAAAGAGAGATAGAGATGAGAAGAAGAGAGACAAAGAGAGAAATAGATGAGAACAAGAGGAAAGAAAGATAGAGACGAGAAGAGAAAGAAAGAGAGATAGAGATGAGAAGAGAAAGAAAGAGAGATAGAGGCGAGAGGGAGAGAGAAAGAGAGGAGGAGAGAGAAAGAGGGGAGGAGAGAGAAAGTTACCTTATCGAAAGGTACCGACCCTTTTATTCTCTCTCCTCTCTCTCTCCAAGACGCACCCACGAGCTTAAGAAAAAATGAAGTCTTTATTGAATCTTTAAAAATGAGCCCAAGGGAATTTTACTGTTTGGCTTTACATGCTTATAGAGAATTGGGCCCAAACATGGGTGGACGCCCAAAACTACCTAGAATTGAAGATAATTATAATTTAATTGAGTTAAAAGAAATTCTAAAATTAGGTGCAAAAGGACTATTTTGCCCCTACCTAGCAATGTGTGGAATTCCAGAACAGTCCCTACTACTGCTTGAGAACATGCGTGATCTTCCATAACTGATCCGGGATTATTATGATGCCCATTTGATCGAAAGATCATTTTTTCCTTGTGGGGCACGACATGACGATGGATTTGATATTAACTTCGAGCCATAAAACATATTTTTGTGTCAAGAACATGAGACTTGAATTTTACATGAATCTTGAAAACTATTGATCGATTATATCTTTGTTTCTTAATGTTGTTCTTCAGTTTCTTTGCTGAATCACACTAATAATACCATCACAATCATGTTGCAACAAACATAGCTCGATTTCGTGTCCGGATGAAAATTTCGTCGTCTTTCATTTTTTGCCGGAATCTAGAAATCTAGCAGCCGAAATTTACAGCAGTTTCGAAGCGTCTGTGTGTGAAATTCAGCCGTTCATCGTATGCGGCATTATGACTAAAGATAGCTACTGACCTCATGCACATAATACAATTGGTTTCGTGCCGATCGGGTATGCAAGCGCCATGATTTGGCTGCTCGAGTGAGGCGTGCTGTTGCTGAATTTTCTGCAATTTTCTTCACTGATCAGCAACTTCTCTCCTGTTTTTCTCCCTACTAGGACATCGTCACGAGGCATACCACATATCACGTTCGTCTTGATGAGACAAACATGCTCACAAACATTGAGAGTGATCCGACTTGAAACGAGTGAGATATAAGCCCTAAAAGTCACTGCCTGTGACTATAAAATCAACCACCTTTAATGGTGTTTTGGTGCAGGGTGGCCACACGGGAGTAGTGTGCGGCCTACCCCTTTTGATATTTTACCCCTAACTTTGTCCTAGAGTGCCCAATTAAGCCGAAACTTGACCCAAAGGGGTTTTTGACCGTGCTGGATTCAATGACGGTGGTCTTACAGCTGTTTCATGCACCAAAAATATAGTTCTAGTTACAGTGTCCATTTCGGGGTGCAAGAGGTTGATTTTGCGAAAGTGTTTTCTTTGTGTTCACTGCCTTAGATATGTCTGATTGTGATGAAACTTGACAAATGGACTTTTCTAGTGTTGATGAAGATCTTGACCAATTCTAGGGCCATTCTGAGACTGTCAAAATTTCCATTATTTTATAGGCTTTATTGACCTGCTTCATCTTTATTCCGCATCGGGGAACAAGATGCTGAAAAATGTGTTCAAGCTGCTTGCCCCACCGAATGTTGCACTTCGAGAGAAGTGAGAAGGACAACATTCAGAAAGTTTCCTTCGGCTTTATTACTTTTTTCTTCCTAGCCATAGGACCACGTGAACGTCGAGGACATTCACACAATGGTGTAATCACGGGTCCGTCCGTGGAGACTTTAGGGGGATAAGAGATTTTTTTGAGGGATCTTATCGAAGTCGTGACCCTCGTGTGGACTATCTGCGATTCTGAAGCTGAGGATTTTGTACGGACTTCGTCAGTCAGAATCATGTCCATTTGGCAATTGAGTGCCATGTCGAAGGGCATTGTTCCCATTTGACCTGGGTTTCTTTATCATAGATAGACAACAAAAGATCCTTTGGTCGGTGCTTGTCTGCGTAATGAACCAGTTGTTCCTTGGTGGGTAGGGTACCTCAGTTTATCGAGATAACCAAGTTTGGGTAAAACAACCCCTACCCACTACTTTGCAGCTACGACAATCATCTGATTGCCGCTCCAAAGTCATGGTTGACTTAGCCTTCTTGGGGCATCTTTGGTTCGTCAGAGTGACTTTCTTGTTTGTGTGTGGTGCCGAAAGGCCTTTTGTTGGTGCTCATCTACGTCATGCACCATTTGTTCCTTGGCGGGTAGGGTACCTCAATTTATCGAGGTGACCAGCTTTGGGTACAATCACCCCTACCCACTGCTGTGTAGTTCGTTACATAGTATGTCCAAAGTCATGGCTGACTTAGCCTTCTCGGAGCATCTCCGGCAATCTGGGAGTGTGTTTCATAGCCTCTTGAGAATGATGCTTTTTTTCATGAGACTTGTCTTGCCATCTTGACGAATCTTATGTCCTTCGGGTCGTTTTAGACGAATGGACTCAGGCTGTACGAATTGTTTCCTTGAAGCTCATATTTTTAAGGTCTTGGTATTGTGACACCAGGGATTTTTTTTTTCGTGTGGGCTGAATCCGCCTGTTGAGGCGTGTGCTGCATCAACCTGGTTATGGGTCCAAACGTCCCTTGTGGATTTTCACTTGAACTTAGGGAGTGGCGCCGTAGAGACAATTTTCACCAACTTCTTTTTATTTGAGGCTCTTTTACCCATGACCTTACGACCATGTTCACCCCTATTCTTCAATGTTTACTCACAATGCCCTTTCAGGTTTCACCGTGCCCGGGTTTTATTCACAAAACTCTTTTACTCATGGTTTCATGATCATGCCCGTCCGTCATTTTTACTCATGGAGTACCCTTATTAAGGTATATACCATGCCTGTTATTTCATTTTTTTGTGAAGGCGTGTCTAAGGTCATGCCTTCGAGACCTGTGCGAAGCCTTTTAACATCATGCGGCATGGACATGCACTACAGTTTAAGGTCATGCAACTAGACCATGATGGAGATGGATGGAAGTTGGTAGAGACCATGGAGTGAGTATGATAGTGGTTTTTGGTCACTTTTGGGGAGACGGCACGAAGCTACCTATGAAAGATGGGTGAAAAATGGTGACCTACGAGCGTACGACGAGTATAAGTGGCAGGATGGTTTACCGTTTTGTGAGCACAAGTGAGACTCACTGAGGAATGATGAGGGATGATGAAGTGGATCGACTCATTGAGGAGGTAGTGCACAGACGTGCATGAAGATGCACGTAAAAAGGTGTGCCCGCAAACGAGGGGTCGAGCTCATGGCCATACCTCTAGGACCTGTGCAAAGCAGTTTATCATCATGCGACTAGGACATGCAGTATGGTTTAGGGTCATATAGCTTGGACCGTTGTTATGCAGTTAAAGTCATGCAACTAGGACCATGCGGTTTAAGGTCATGCAACTAGACCTCCGCTACAGTTTACGGTTGTATAGTTTGGACCATGGTGCAGAGCCTTTTAACGTTATGCGGCTAGGACGTGTACTCTAGTTTTAGGGTTATACAGCTAGACCATAGCTATGTAGGTTGAAAGTCATACAGCTAGGACCATGCAGTTTATGATCGTTCAACTAGACCTCCATTACAGTTTAAGGTCATATAGTTTGGACCATAGTGCTAAGCCTTTTAACGTCATGCAGCTAGAACGTGTATTATAGTTCTAGGGTCACACGGCTAGACCATAACTATGTAGTTTTATAGTCATACAGTTAGGACCATGCATTTAAGGTCGTGCAACTAGCCCTCCGCTACAGTTTAAAGTCATATAGTTTAGACCATGGTGTTGAGCCTTTAAACAAGACGAGTACTATAGTTTTAGGGTCATACCGCTAGACCAGAGCTATATAGTTTTAAAGTTATGCAGCTAGGACCATGCAGTTTAAGGTCGCGCAACTAGACCTCCGCTATAGTTTAAGGTCATATAGTTTGGACCATGGTAGTGAGCCTTTTAATGTCATACGGCTAGGACGTGTACTATAGTTTTAGGGTCATACAACTAGACCATAGCTATGCAATTTTAAAGTGGTCAAGGCCATTCACAAGTAAAGGGCTTAGATGGAGATGGTGGCCCAACAAGGGATAACGAACATAAGCGAACTTCATTGGGGGAGACAAATGTGCATCTTTTATATCCTTGAGGACAAAATAAATAAGTGTGAGGAACCACTGGGGGTTGCAGCAGCAAAAATGACCGAACTCCACTGGGGATAACAGGCTATAGTACGAGTATGGCTCTCCTACTGGGGGTGAGAAGTCATGACCTGATTTTGATAGACCTAGGTTCAATAGGTCAGAGTCAAGGTGCAACCTCACTGGGGATGGCAATAAGACACACGACTTCGGCCTAGGCTGCTTAAAATACAGCTGACGCCTAGTGCAACAACCATTATTTCTTGTGAGTGCTCAGCCGACGATGAGTCTTTGAAAATGCAACCGGTGCTGAGGACGGCCAACACTACTACTTAACCACTCAGCCGGTGTTAGAATGTTAAAAATACAGCCGGCCCTGAGGACGACATGTGCTTTGAACACAGTCGGCACTAAATTGTCGAGCATACAGCCGGTGTTGTGGTTGTTGAAACATAGTCGGTGCTAGGTCCCTTCGACCGCGTAGCTGACATTGGGTATGGATTGATGTTTGAGCCATGACCCAAGCTCGACCTAGTCCTGGTCTGTGTTGCATTACATTTGATGAGGCGGCAAATGAAACTTTACCGAGGTCAAAGCCTGACCCGGTCTAGCCCGTTTGTTGGAATTCTACAAGCGGTGATGAGAGTTACCTCAGGCCTTGGGTCAAAGCGCAACCCGACTCATCATTGTTTGGCTTTCCTTGGACACAGCTGGGATTCCCATTTTGTGAGGGGCATTTGAGGGTAGTGTTGGCTAAATAAGGGGGAAAACCCCCATTTTCCCAACTTTTCACCGAAGGTAAAAACTTAAACAAAATTTTTAATAGTGAGCAGAGGGTTCTCGGTGGAAGCTCGACATGTAGGGGGATTCCTGCAAGAGATCAAGTGTTCCAACAAGCCTTACAGGGAAGGTTTCGGCAAGCCTGACATAAGTTTTTGCGGGGGATTGGTGAAGTTGCAAGAAGGGAGTGAGAAAAGAGAGTTCTCTGGGAATTTTCCAGGAAACAGGAGAGCTCCGGCCGTGATTTTGCGGGTTGAAGAGGAGGGAAGTGAAGTAGTGGGCATTTCCGCATGTTTTGGGAGTTTTTTCGGGGGCTTAGGTTGTTTCCCAGTGTCTTTGGTGGCCTTCCAGAGGTTTCCTAGTAGGGATTTGGTGACTATCCAGTAGTGTAGGAGGAATTTCGAAGAGAAACCAAAGGGTTAGGGAACGAAACGGACAATGAAGGTGGACCATCTCAGGGAAGGCAATAGGTTACGCTTGGAAATCGTGCAACTATTGGGGAGCGACAGAATTTAGACCTTGAAAACGAGGAGTCTCGGGAGCTGAAGAGATGCAGAAAACAAGGAGTCATAGGGAGGTGATTAGCCGCGGTGAAGCGCACGACCGGCGCTAACAGAAGCACAGTCGGCGCTGAGGTTTGAGTGCCCAGCCGGCCGGCGCTAAGGTTTGAGTGCACAACCGGTGCTGATCCAGTGCCTTAGCAATTTTTTATTTGAATCATTGAGCCCTTTATAATGGCTGGTCCTTCTTATCGAATTTCTAACGTAAAGAAACTTCCAAGGGGTGGAGAGGACGATACCGATGATTTTATCAGTGAGGCTCTATCAAGGGGTGAGCCCATTTGGCAGACCAAGCCAGTATGCTGACCAGAGTGGCCTCTCAATGTCACTTTCATTACTAACCCCATTCGTTTTGAAGTTCGCGAGGAGAATGATGGAAATGTTAGCATCGAAGAAGGGGTGGCGATCCTTCATTATATGCACAAGAACATAGCTTCTGGGGAGAACTAACCTACCCTAGGAAAACAAGTGATACAGGCAAAAGGGCTACTAATGTGGTCAGGAAAAGGCCTTCAATTACAGGGGGAGCACCAATATTTGAAGGGATACTCTTCCTGGACTGCCAAGGTGTTAGTGTCTCACAAAAGCATTCTTGAACGTGCTTCTCTGCTAGTAGCGTTCCAATGTTCAGGCAGTTACTATGATCGATGCTCTAATACTATCAAAGTATTACTGGAGACTTAGAGTCACGTTAGCAATAACTAGCTTCTTAAGCATGGGGAAGTAGGAATCTCTTTGCTAGATCTTCATTTTATTTGGGGCCTTCCGATGATTGGGGTGATGTATGATGAGTTCGTTCCTCCGAACTTCGTCATCTTTGGTGGTGCTAGCTTGGGGGATGAAGAGCCGCCTGCCAGTCTTCAAAAGATCTTCGAGGCTTACCAATTAGTTCATGCCAAGTCTAGTAATGGTCGAGTAACCTTCAACGAAGGCAATCGGGGTACTCCGAAAGGAAACGAGAAAGCAGTTATGAAGGGGACGCCTCTCGTGTATCAATATGAGACCAGCAATGATTGTGTCTTTTTGGCTACATATTTGGACGTATTTTTGTGCAAGTTCGTGCTCCCTAGGTTGGCAGACGACATTCGTCTAGGCGTATTGTATGCATTCTGCGACATGGCAAGAGGGCGTGAGTATGCTCTTGCTAAACCAGTCTTGTGTAACATTTACCATGGCTTGGGGGCCATCTCTCGTGGGAAGGCCTACAAAGGCAAAGAGGGAGGGAATGGCATTATAGGAGGAGAGGCATTTCCAGATGATTTTAAGACTCTGTTCCCCATTCATTACGTGTATGGGTGACTAAGGGCCCATTTCCCTTCCACTTATGTGAGGAGCCAGGGCACAGGGAACAAATTGTGGGCCTTCTTGATGAGGATTTTTCGCCAAAAGGCTATCTTTCACAGCCCAGGGGAAGCTCGAGGCTTATTTAGGAATGACTCTTTAATATGCGGTGGGTCCCATTTCCAGTTGGGAGCTTCACTGATCGTGCTTTCATTGACGAACTGGGGAAGGATCTAGACGGTGCTCCAACAACCATCAGGGAACTCATGTTCATCCTGAGAATTAGAGGAGGATTTTTGCCTTATCGAACTCTACACAATGACAAACTAGAGGGGTATTTCCCCCACCGCTTCACCCATTAGCATGGGCTTGATCAAAGCCGGCCCTTCTCCATGTTTTTCGAAAAGCGTTAGGGAAAGATGAACATGGGGAAAACAGAAGAGCTTGGGATTCTCTGTGAGTGCTGGTTGCCAGAACACATACGGACCGCCTGGTCCACATGTCTAGAAATGACAGAGATCAGCAAGTATGTATAACCTTACTTCGGCAGGAGGGATTGAATGACCAAGGCTTATTCAAACTGGTGGAGGATCACCAGCAAGGGATACTGGGATGCGGATCACCATTGGAAAGGAGAGAACACAACTAGTTGTAGGAGACTAGGCAGAGGAGAGTGGTGGATCCTCTTGCTCCTGACGAAGCCTTTGTCTTAGAATATCCCTCAAACTGACAAGCTCTAGGGATCCCTCGAGAGATAGCGATCGATGACATCTTGCCGAAATTTCAAGCCATGAAACAGAGAATTGGGAGCATCTTTGAATGGGATGAAAGCCGACAGGTCCCTGGCTATGAGAAGCATCCCACACATGGTCTAAATACGTTGATTAGGAGTGGTCCTCACAGTAGACTAGCTGAGGGCTGCTCTCTAGGGGGAATTCTGAAGCGACCGCTCCTTCTCCAACAAGGGGAAAGAAAAGAAAACGCTCCACTGCTACTGACATTGATGTGTCGTCTCCAGTTAGTGGGTGTACTCGGAGGCGTAGGGGTGTCAATCTTCTTGTGATCTCAAAACCAGGAGGTAGCTCTTTCTCCTCTGATCATTTAGCAACTCCACCTGTGTCACCTTTTGCAGTTTCTCCACCATCTTCTGTCTCTCCTGAATTATCTTCTTCTTCTCCAGAGACTGAAGCAAATGACTCCAGCCCTTCTGAGCCCATTGTTATTCCTTCTGACTGGGAAGTGACTCCAGATCTTGGGGAGGTGTCTCTGAGTCCAAGGGTCGTTCTTGAGTTAGAGCCAGCTCTGATCGAGACTGACGAGGTTGGAGGTCCTGAAGCAACTATTCCAGGAAAGGAATCTGATTGTCGATGTGGCCTCTATGATTCAGGGGTTTAATGCCCCAACTGAGGCAGAGGCTATGATTCAAGAAGAAGGGCTAATAGTTAATGACGACCCTCAGTACCAAGAGGCCACTGCCCCCAAGGGCACATATCATGAACAAGAAGGGGTTGAAATTTTCATGGCTAAAGTTCTGGCTACTGAGGATGCAAGCCAAATGGAAGAAACCATGGGTGTGGGGCTGAATCGGTGATTAGCGAAGGTCCAAGGGAAGAGGCAACTTCTAAACTTGCCAATGTTGACGTGGCAGTTCTGGAGGGTGAGAAGCATGGGGAATAGGTTTCTTTGGAAGTCGTTGAGACAGAAGTGGAGGCCCCCTGTAACAATCCTAAATTTC
>NW_006499751.1:1687642-1728509 GCF_000471905.2 Amborella trichopoda | reverse complement strand
TAAGTGGACCTATTTGGGACGTCGGTAGGGATTAAGTGGACTCATCCGGTACGCCGGTGAGGTATAAGTGGACCTGCAGGGATTAAGTGGACCTATCTGGGACGTCGATAGGGATTAAGTGGACCCCTCAGGGCGCTGATGGGGTATATAGTTGACCTACTTGGGACGCCAGTAGGGTATTTTGTGAAATCCTTTGAATTATGTACTGCCGTTAAAAGTGTTATAAGCATTTCAATTACACGGATTATACTTAATTATGCATTTATTGAAAGTAAAACTGTTGATACATTTCTGTTAATAGATCTCATTTTTGAAAATATTGATATCTTTCAATCATGATTATTTTTAGGATTATGATGATTACTTACTGAGTAGCCAAACTCATCAAACTATGATAAACATTTTTCAGGATAACTGCTGTTTCATTTGAGTGCTCTTCAGGATCAACTTTGAGAAGACATTGAAGTTGTGCTTAAACTTTCTTTTGTTACTTTTTAAAAATTCGTCATTGTAAATTTGTCCTAAAAAGAGATGTATATATATGTTTTGACTGCTACATCTCAGGAATATCAGTATTGTAAATTCTTGGGGTGTGACACCCTCATAAGCAAGGATCATGGCAGCGAGGCTGATATTGAAGAACCCAGGCAGGCTGAGGCTGGGGCTGCCTCTGAGTCTGAGGGATAAGAAGCTTTGGACTTTGCCATCGTTCTAGAGGAGCCAGTGACTCAGATGACTATCACTTCAACAAGCCCGGTCCTTGAAGTCGAAGCCTCTTCAGTAGTCGTAATCCCAGTAGCACCATCTAGGCCTGGGGTTTCTGGTATGATTGCAGGCATGCTTCGAGCAGGCCTTTAGGGTTTAAGATAGCTACCTTTCAATGAGCTGGGCGAGGCTTTGGCCAAACTAAGAGAATTTGCTGCGACAGCTATGGTTGAGAGTGCACCAGAAGTCCTTTCCCATTTTGATGCAACCCTGAATGAGCTGGAGAGCTGACGGTTGTGAATGGTACATCATGAGGCGAAAATCAGCAGGCTAACCTCCTTGGGGGAGTCAATCTTGTGTCGTCATGAGAAGATAGATTCTTGCACTGAGAAGAAGGCCACGATGAATGGCCGTCAGTTGGATCTCAAGAGGGAGGCGCAAGGCAACTACAAGAGAATGATGGAAATAAGAGAGGAAATAAGAATATTGAGGCAGGAAGTCATTGGTCTTGAGGCAGAGATGATCCATAAGAGGGCCATGGAGGCCTCTTTGGTTACCGATTTGTTTGAACTTGCTTGCACCATTGAGTTCGAAACCGTGGCGATGGGGGAGGAGACCCAAATAGTGGCCGAACTGAAAGAGTGTGTCTAGGGCACCGAGACTTCTCTTGCGGCGTGCAGCGTAGAGATTAATAGGATAATTGATCATTTCTTAAAATATCTTTTCCTTTATCAGCACGTGTTAAAGTTTTAACTGATGAGTAAAGTGCTTCTTTTTCTCTTCTTGCTGACCTTGCTGTATAATTTCATTCTCTTCTTACTTTGTTGTACTTCGTGTAATTTTTTTCTTGAACACTTCTCGACATCTTTATCGTCTCAAAGGGCTAATACCCTAGGCCTTGTTTAGTTCCATGACAGGCTGCCTGGCTTGGATAGCTTCGAAATGGGGAGTCATTGCTTTTTCTCCTCTTAATGTTTGATTGGCCAAGGGCTCGTAGTTCATTTTTCTCATCATTTGATGAGCCTGCACACTATAGATAGTCCAATCAGGAGGGGCTGTGGCCTCCATTAGTGGTGCATGCACTTCAAATTGATCATAGCTTTTGTTCTCAGACACGATCTCCTTGAGATGTTTTGAAGCAATTCGCCTAACTTCCAATTGGCTCTGGAGAATGCGAACTTCACTTCTTAAGTTTGCTAGGGGATCCTGCTCTTGAGGGGAAGAAGATTGTCCTTTCTCAAATTGCTCTCCTCTTGTCAGACCAGGGAAGAGTAGAACTTGCTGGTGATCACTGGTGCGAGGAGCATCGTTTATGCTTAAAGTAACCAGATTTTGAAGAATCTTTCGCAGTGGTTGGCGTGCCACTTCTTATTTCAAGAGTGTAGTAGGGATATGCAGGAATTTTTGATGGTCCAGTGTACAGGTGATCTTTAGGGCTAGGAACTCTATCCCCATGACTTGCTCAATCTCAAGAATGACCTCTGGTTCATCTTCAGACCAAGGTGGCTCAGAAGTGGGGAAAGAGGGTGAGGACTCCTCTTCAAGTGAAGATGGAGTTTCTTCAAAGATGGTTGTGGGGATGTTAGAATGAATAGGGGTTAGGGGGGAAATTCTTCCTTGCCTTTCTTCCTCCTTGAACATATTCACCAATGTTCTCCCAACATCCTCACATGTTCATGAGGTGAAGATGTTGTCTTCATTGTAGACTTGTGACCTCCATCATTCAGCACCATATATGTGAAGTAATATTTAGCAACAACATAGTGAGTTTCGGCTACAGGGAATGGTCTCTTATCAGCATAAATCGTATGCTCTCTCCCATCTCGACTATACTTGAACCACTGATGCAATGTCGATGGAACCACTCCCTGGTAATTGAGCCATGGCCGATTGAGGAGAATGTTGTAGGAAGTGCCGGTGTTGGTTATATGGAATTGGGCATAATCGTTCTGCTCCCCGATCTTAAAATGAAGGCGAACCGTGCCAGCTGGCTTCTCTCTTGATTTGTTGAACCCTTAAATTGTGACATGGGTCAGATTAAGATCTTCGAAACCTAACCCTAATTGAGTAAGGATCCTCCTTGGGATAAGGTTGACTACCGACCCTCCAACTAACATAATTCGGTTGATGGGGCATGCATGTAATTCACCAGTGACAAAGAGAGGGTGATTATGAAACTTCTCTCCCATCTGCAGATCATCATCTAAAAAGGTAATATGCATACATCCTTCTAAAATCGTCGGGTCCACTTCAATAGGTTCTACTTCGGTCTCGTACACCTTTGGGTTAGAGAGAGCCTGAACCAAAGCCATCCAGTAATCCTTTGATAGCATGAGGGCATCGTAGCTATTAAGGAGAGCTAGAATCTTTTGTAGATTCCCTATCACATCATATTTCACCTTTTCTGGATCAAGGCCTTATGCTCCTAGCCCTGCCACTGGTTTGGATGGTATATTGGGTTGAGGAGCAGACTTGAGTGGAAGAGGTTTATTTTGGCCTGCTGGCTGTCTTGATTGCGCAGTGAGCTTGGTTTGGGTGATGGAGGTATGAGGTTTTGGAAGCGATTGAGTCAGAACTATCTTAGGGAATTGGAGAAGAGATGGATTGTTTGAGGCATTTGGATTGGGAAGGAGCCCAGGGAACTGTAGGATAGGCAGATTGGTCTTTGGATTGGGGCGTAGTGGAGAACTAGGAAACTTCAAGGTGCTCGACTTCTGCGGTGGAAGTTGCAGCGTCCTCCCTGATTCTCTCAGTCTCTGCTCAAGGTCAGGCTCACTGGCCACTGGGGTTTCTTCGATTTTGACTTTTTGCGCTTCTTCAAGGTGGATGGCTGTTCTTTGGCTCGGGCTACCAAGGCATCAGCAACTGTTAGGAATCCTGCTTTATGGGCCAGCATCTTTTTCTACCGCTTTTGATGCATCCTGCTTATGTTGATTCCTTCAAATTCTCTGTTAAGAGCCTCGAAGTCCAGACATATCAAGGTTGTACCTGTAGGAGACATAGGAAAAGAGAAATGAGAAGTAGAAGAAGAAAAATGAGAAGGGTCAGAAATTGGGGGACTTTTAAGGTCGTTCCCCTCATCTAACCGATATAGGTGGCTTTTTACGTTATCACCAAGGTTGGACGTGTGCAGGGAATATTTTAGGTCTTTCCCTTGCTTAAACGGTTGAGGAGTGCTTTTAATGTCGTCACTCTCATTGGACGTGCTCTTAGTGGAAGATGGCACAAGGACGACCTCTTAATGAGAAGGAAATAGGATTGTGCTAGGGATAAAATCTAGTAAGGTTGGCAGTGGGGGAAGGGACTTGAGAAATTCCTGCTCAACTGCTGGTGGAACCATCTTGTTTCTCCGGAGAGCAGCCCTTGGTGCCTGTCTCCATCGAGTTTTTTGAGATGGTGTTTGATTCATCTCGCTAAGCTTGTGAACAGCCTTAGCTTGGTGAACTGCTGCTCACCTCAAGGACTTGAGTCTTCTTTGCCCGTGGTGGACTATCCATGGATATGGAAGTCAAGGGTTCATTGTTAGGAAGGTATTGTGTTGGGAGGTCCTCCTCTTGTACTAATGGAGCAGTGGCCTGGGGGATCACTTATTGGAATGTCGTAAAACTCCTGACATTCCCGTAGTTTCTTTGCAAATATGACATGGAAACTGGTGCATTCCCATAGGTAATGGCCTCTTATCTGGTGATACAGGCACCAACGGTCCTCAGTCCCCTGAACAAGGTGTCAGGGTTGCCTTGCGAGCTTCAGTGTGATTGTGCCTTTGTGAAGCATTATAACGAAGAAGGCGTGAACAATACCAGAGGCTTCGTCTTCTTCTTGGATGGTTACTGCATGGGAGGCTTCTGTTGCCCCAAAGGCCTTAGTTAAGTCTTCGAGCTTTATTTGAGCCATCTGGATCAGGGCCTTGACAATATCTTTTAGTGTGTAGCAGTCATCTATGGGATGATTGATCCTTCTATGATAAGCGTAATAATTCGCCTCAGTGTCAAGGTCAGCTTGCTCAGGGAACTTGGCTTCTAAAAGCTGAATCATATTCTGTTTCAATAATAACCGAAATAGTGTAGGACCCATTCCTTCCCAAAGGGGTAGGCCTTTTTTCTATGACTGGTGAAACAATCATCTCGATTAAGATTCACCGCCGGGGGTACTCGATTGTATGGTTGTTGTTGCTTGCTTACCTGAGGCATTGTCTCTGTTGTGCTGACCCCTTTGGAGAGGTCCAAAGTTTGGGATGGAGCCTTCTTTGGATAAGTTGCTGTGACGACAGCATTGATTACTCCTTTCTATTGGCTGCCTCGTCTTTTGCTTCGAGAGAAACCATTGCCCTGGTTGTTCCTAGAGCTTGCAGGTTATTGTAGTGACCCGTCGTGGTGGTGTGATAGACTTTCTATGCAGACTGATGTAGAGATCAGCTTCGACATGGAAGTTGGATTAGAGGCCTCGACATGTAGAGCAACTTCAGGTCGTATGTTGTGCACACAAGTTTGGACTGCTTTTTCTCATGCATAGGATTGGGATGGCGAGAAGCCAAATTTCTCCATCTTGATATGAACTAGTCCACAGGCTCATCGGGATCTTGAGTTAGGCTGAAAATCTCAATAATTTGGGCCTCTCTCTCGACCTCATAGAAGTGCTGATAGAATAATTTCTCCATCTCGACATCAAGGGTTTCAACAAACTGATGGAGAAGAAGTCTCCTGTCAGCCGTTGTTTCTCAACATGCTGCTTGGAAGTGGGCAATATGCTGGTTTGGGGATGTGGTTCCGTTGAATAGAGGAAACTACCCTTTCTTGTAATATGATGGAAATGGGATTTGGTCGATGTATTATAAGCCGTCACACCATGTATCCCCGAGATTTGTCTGTTCTTTAGGCTACGGGTCATCATAGCATCCATGTTTGCCTAATAGACGAGGTGAGGGACAAAATTTTCTTGTGAGGCAGAGGGAGGGGGCTGCCTTGGAGGTGCACCATTTGAGTGATGGGAATTGACTTCATGGTTAGTTGATTGGCATGCGCCTTTATACGATCGATCTTTTCCATCATCGCGTGCACCATATCTTTTAATTTGTTCATGCACTTGTCCTGTGCTTCACCAGGCTCGCTTACAACCATTATGCTGACTGTTTCTCTATGGAGGTCAACGTTAGTTGCAGCTGAGGGCTTGCGAACTTGACGTGTCGCGTGGAGTAGATTGGTTAGTAGGGGGTCAGCGTGCCCCGCCTGTACTCGACTCTTATATGCCGATCGTGTGCGGACCGATTCTCGAGGGTGTTGGGACCTTGGATGCTTAGTGGCTGAGTTATTTTCTATGACACTAATCACAGTGCAGGGCTCATGGCCTTCGTCTTAGGCTTCATCATCTGAAGAGGGTAGAAGGGATTTAGGTGGAGAGGGTTATCAGAGCTGGTTGCCCCGATCACCTTGGTCACTTGGTCAGAATTTACAGGCCTCTATCATGCTTAGCTTTGAGGCTTTGATGGACCTCGTGCCAAAACTGTGATCGGGACAGTGGCTAGTTAGCTCTTCTTGCATAAGAGAGAATTATCTCCATCAGGTGCGGCAATGGATGAGGGCCAGGGATCTTGGGCCAGGGAGGATGAAGAACTCGATCTTCCATCAGGTCATTGCATCGAGACTCCCTTGTGTGCTCCTGAGACAAGACCAAAATGACAGGGCTGGTTCAAGATGGTACTCTTGGGGAAGGTCTTTGAATACCACAGCTAAAGATGTTTACTCGAAGAAGAAGGAGCAGGGTTGACTCATGAGGAGGTCTGAGTCGAGGGCGAGCGGATGCATGTGTCAGCGACGCATGTGTGCCCCTTAAAGAAGGATCACAGGGGACCTGAGGGTCAGCCCGGGCTCGAGCAAGTGATCTGGACTTAGGAGGCCAAGAACTGCGAGCAAGTATCTGTAAGAGAACAGGTTGAGACCTGCCCTTATAGGGTGCACTTGTGCATGCTGAATAGGAGGACGCGGAGGTCGTCTCCTATGTACTCAGGTAGGCAAAATGACGACGTTGCCCCAAGTGGTGGGATGCATATGAGCAGCGTGTACAGGACTTGGCCTTGGGAGGTCTGATTCTGGACACGGACGCTAGGTAACATAAGAGTTGCCCTGAGGTGTGGTTAGAGTGGGTGACCCACGAGCCTTATGGTGTGTCTGAGAAGGGAGGCACAAGGCCTCTGCCTCTATGTGTCGAGCCTCTAGGAATAAAGACTCATGGGGGTGCAGGAATGTGGTGGTTACCCTTGCGGCAACACACAAAAGCAATGGCAAATTGCTTGCCTTCTGCAGAGAGGGACTGGGCAGCCTTCCGGCATACGTCGGCAATACGACCGACAAGTGACTTGCCACTGGCTGGGTGCATGCTGTGTGCGGCAACAGACGTGTTGCCAATACGGGGTGCCTTGGCGGAGGTTCCGCCAGAGTGAGGACATGAGGAGCAAGCGACCTTCAAGTCCCTCGTCACACCGATCCAGGTTAAGACCTGAGAGCTAGATAAGGGGTCTATGCTCAAAAGGATGGTTGGGAACAAAGTTGGAGGAACTTGTTCCCTAGGGACACTCACGAATGCGGGGAGGAGAAATCCTCGATCAAGATGAATGGGTTATAGAACTCGCAAGCCATAAGTGATGTGTGAATACAGAAAATAAAAAGGATAAACTAGCCAAACAAGTACGATAATACTAAGGGGTAGTAAGTCCCCAGTGGAGTCGCCAAGCTGGTTAGGTGCCTCGATCTCGCCCTTCGGATCTGGATGATTGAGCAGCACGCGTCTTGGGTTTCAAGGGAGACCTGAGATGTTTTGAAATAGCTCTCTCGAGAACCTTGTTCGAGAAAAAGGGCAGGTATTACAAACCAATGAGAGAGAAATTTAAACGTGGGTTCGGGACTTACTTGGGTTGGCTCTTGTGGACGCCCTCTTAGATCACGAAGAAAGCCCTCTAGTAGTAAAACTGGTTCGAAATCGCCTCCCTTGTCTTGTATTCTCATTTCTGCAATCACACACATATGGTAAAGGCTATAAGATGGTTGGGTAAGCAGACCTCACATTGCCTTCTTGATGGATACATGCAGGCATACACATTCAAAGAAGAATGAGAGAAGAAAGGTGGGGGAGGAAATAATTTGACTAGGCGTGAAGATCAGCACAGTGACTAAGTTGGTAGGTAATTTGTCTGATGTGGCAATAAAACAGGCTCGATAACTCAGACCAGCTCAACAAAGTTACTACTAGACATTAATATCAATACTAACTAAATGCGATGTTTAGTCTGTCGTGACAATAAAGCAGACACAGTAATTCTGACACAACACATTATGGCTAGACAACAGGGCTACCATAAGAGGCTAACCTCAACCTCTCTCAGTCACATGAAAGAATAACAGAAGGCCTGAAAATCATACAGAGAGAATAAGAAGTTAGATAATAATAGCAGAAGAGAAAGAAAGAGAGGAAGGGAAAGAAAGAAGGAGAAAAGTGTGAGAGAAGAGAGAAAGAAAGAGAGAGGAGGGAGAAGGACACAGTTGATGCCAGGCGCGCCGATTGTGTTGGAAGAAGAAGTGAAAGAAGACACAGTCGGCACTAGGCATCACTGGTTATGTTGAAAGAAGATGAGAGAGAGGACACAGTTAGCATTAGGTATCGCCCGCTGCATTAGAGAGAGGGGGCAAGAAGGAAACAGTTGGCAGTAAGCATCGTTGGCTGTGTCTTTTGAGAAGAGAGGAGAGAGGAAGACACAGTCAGTGTTAGGTATTACCGGCTGTATTTTAAGAAGAGTAGAGAGAGAGAGACATAATTGGCCTAGGCATTGTCGACTTTGTTTTACGAAGAGCAGAGAGAGAAAGACACAGTCGGTGCTAAGCATAGCGGTTGTGTTTTAAGAAGAAGAACATAAAGGAGATAGGGATGATAAGAAGAGAGAGAAAGAGAGATAGAGACAAGAAGAAGAGAGGGAAAGAGAGATAGAGATGAGAAGAAGAGAGAGAAAGAGAGATAGAGATGAGAAGAAGAGAGAGAAAGATGAGAAGAAGAGAGAGAAAGAGGGGAGGAGAGAGAAAGTTACCTTACCAAAGGGTACTGACCCTTTTCTTCACTCCTCTATCTCTGTCCAAGAAGCACCCACGAGCTTAAGAAAAAATGAAGTCTTTACTGGATCTTTAAGAATGAACGTAGGGGATTTTACAATTTGCCTTTACATGCTTATATAGAATCAAGCCCAAACATGGGTGGACAGTCAAAAAACTACTTAGAATTGAAGACAATTACAATTTAATTGAATTAAAAAAATTTAAAAAATGGGTGCAAAAGGATTGTTTTACCTCTGCCTAACAATGTGTGGAATTTTATAACAATCCTTATTGCTTCCTGAGAAAGACGATTGTTTCTATGACTGATCTGGGGTTGTTCTGATGTCCGTTTGATCGAAAGATGATTGTTTTCTTGTGGGGCTCGGTATGGCGATCGATTTGATACCAACTTCGAGCCATGAATCATGTTTTTGAGCTATGATCATGAGACTTGAATTTTACTTGAATCTTGAAAATTTTGGATCGATTGTGTGCTCATTTCTCAATGCTTTCTTCAGTTTCTTTGCTAAACCATACTAAGCATACTATAATGATCACATTGCATCAAATGCGGTTCGATTTCATGTCCGGATGAAGATTTCGTTGTCTTGAGTTTTTGACCGAAATCTTGAAATCCGACTGCCGAAATTTACAACAGTTTCGACACCTCCATATGTGAAACCCAACCGTTCATCGTATGCGGGGTTCGGACTAACGATAGCCTTGGACCTCACACACATAATGCAATTAGTTTCATGTCGATCGGGTATCCGAGCACCATGATTTGGCCACTAGAGTGAGGTGTGCGGCAGCTGAATTGTCTGCAACTTTCTTCACGCATCAGCAACTTCTCTCTAGTTTTTCTCCCTGCTCAAGCATCGTCACGGGCGTACCACATATCGAAACGTTCGTCTTGTTGAGACGAACATGCTCATAAAATTTGTGAGTGATCTGACTTGTAACGAGTGAGATATAAGCCCCGAAATTCATTGTCCGTGACTGTAAAAACAGCCTCCTTTAATAGTGTTTTGGTGCAAGGTGGCCACATGGGAATAGTGTGCGGCCTACCTCTTTTGGTATTTTAGCCCTAACTTTGTCCTAGAGTGCCCGATTAAGTCGAAACTTGACCCATAAGGGTTTTCGACGGTTCCGGATTCAATGGAAATGGTCCCACAGCTATTTGATGTACCAAAAATATAGTTCTAGTTATGAGATCCATTTCGAGGTGCTAGAGGTCGATTTTACCGAAATTGTTTCTTTGTGTTCATTTCCATAGACATGTTCGATCGCGATGAAACTTGGAAGGTGGCCTTTTGGAATGCTAATGAAGAGCTTGATCGATTCTGGGGCCATTATGAGACTGTCATAATTTCCACAGTTTTGTAGGCTTTATTGATCTACTTCCTCTTTATTCCACATTAGGGGCCAAGGTGCTGAAAAATGCATTCAAATAGTGGTCAAAGACAGTGATTCCTAGCAGGAAAAACATCTGGAGACTGACATGTCGTCAAAGAAAGTGACGCCTAGAAGGCAAAACGGTAGGATATCAACCCTTGGTGAAGTGATGCTTGGAAGGCGAAGCGACAGGAGATCCATCTTGTGATTTGTTGATAATGACGCCTGGCAAACAAGGCAGTGGTGGATTTGATTAGATGTTAATTGATACGTCCTTGGGAGAGGCGACACATTTTTTATGATGAGCCTATAAAAAGCTAGGCCGAGAGAGTGAGAGGACAGTTTTCCCCTTTTTTTTTGAGAAGCTTCATCCTCATGTCTTCCTTTATAGAGGGAGAGCAGAGACTCACTTTTCTGAAGCATTTTTTTGGGAGGCCATGTCCTTTGCTGAGGCTGGTGCTGGGACCTTTGGCTTTGGAGTGTGTCTTAGTGTTTCCCCTTTACGTGAAGGTGTTCGAGCCTGTGAAGGTGCTAGTGACTAACCTGGGCTGGATGGTGGACTTGTGCCTTCAAATCCCTATTGTTTGTTTGAGATCTCGAGAGTAAGGTCCAAGGCTGTGCGTAAGATGCTGAGGGTTACCAATCTGAACCCAATCTCGTCCATCTAGCCATGGTGGCAATTTGGGATGATCTTCGCATGCCCACCCTCTTCTTCATGGTGGTTGACCAAATGAACGATTTGGTCAACTTCATTGCTTAGTGCTTGAGTGAACTGTTGCTATTGCAAGTGGGAGCGTTTTGCTCATGCTTTCGCTTGTGACTGCTCCTTTTTAACCAACATCTGACTTTTTACCTCCCCTTTGCAAGAGGAAGAGGTTCCCTTCATTCTTTTCGAAGTTTTGTTTAGAAAAGAATGACCCCTCGTTATGGACGACACTACTGCTCTGAGAAGGTGACGATGCTTTTGGAGGTAATGTCTTTAGATGGGAGACATATTTCAGAACAGAAGTGTCCTTGAAAGTTACAGATTTCATTGTATACATAATCTTGTAATCTTTATTGATGAAATAATTCTTCTTTTGGCTTGGATTCTCCTTGTTGCACTGTTTCTACTCGCGTCTCTTTCTTCCTGTGTTAAGTTCTTATCCCCCTTTGATGCATAAGAAATGGATAAGGAAACTCCCTCTTTCTTTTGGGGAATGCCACTTGTTTGGTTTTAACAGCTCGAATGCCCTTTTCGAGCTTTCATTTGAGCCCTTTGGGGTGTGCGCCATTTCTAGTTTTCACAAAGACCCTTTTTTTTTTTTGAAGCAATTTTAAGGTCACACTGTCGAGATCGTATGTGGCATAGTTTACTGTCATACAGCCAGGACATGCGTTAACAGTTTAGCGATCGTGTAGCTTGGACCTTAGCTTAAAGATAATACTTTTTAAAGTATCTCCCTTTGATTAGGGGCATAGCGTCAACCATGTAAGCTCCACTGGGAAAGGCCATTTTTTACCACAAATGGAACTTCTCATTTTGGTTCGAATTTGCTCTTTGCTCGGCCATGGGTGACAATAGGTCTCCTTACTGCAAAAACCAGTTCTCCCTTCGTGAATGATCTTATCTTAATCAATTTTTCGAGGGCCCGTTCCATGCGATTTTTGTTGATCTCGAGACTCTGTTATGCTTGCAACCTCTTTTCGTCGAGTGAGTTGGGTCTCGGGTCGTAATACGATATGCCCACAGAATTTCTGAAAGCTTTTTGCGCTAATCTCTTTTAGTGTCAGAGACAGATTTCCTCAGGGCATCGCAAAGAGTTTTATTGAAAGCCTCGGCCAAACCGATAGCTCTTAGATGGTACATGACCGAGTTTTTCCACGAAAACCCCAATTGTTCAACCAATTTGCCAATTTGGTTACTTTAGAATTGGGGACCATTATCAGAAATGATTCGATCAGGGACACCAAATCTGTATATGATGTGGTGGCATACGAAGTTAGCAACTGCAGGGCCGGGGACTTTCTTGAAAGGAACTGCCTCGGCCAACTTAGATAAGAAATTTGTGGCAGCAAGTATGAACACACCCCATGAGAAAGAAGGCGGGTCGATGGGACCTACAATGTCCATACTCCATTGAGCGAAGGGCCAAGATGCCAATGTTGGCTGGAGAGGTTTAGGAGGATGATGGATGAAGCTTGAATGAATCTGACATGCCAGGCAGCTTTTACAAACATGACGGAGTAAGCATTCATAGTAGGTCAGTAGTAGCCTGTCACAACCTCGCCCCCTTACCCCTACTCTGCTAGCTAAAGGGAAATAGGGTGTGGGATCACGACCACATGTAGCGAATGCCACTCAGGTGGGAGTGCGCTCAACGCTTTGAAAAAGAGGATTCAAAGCCAACTACGAAAGAAAACAAAACACTAATCACATAACCACAACAAGCTGAACAAAGAAGTCCCCAACTATGTAAAAGCCCCCAACTATTACAAATGATTCCAAGGCACAAAAGGCCCACTAACATTACAAAGCTTTAACACAAAGTGAACCACATGGCCATACAGCCATCTAAAACATACTAGCAAAAAGAAGCTTCCACAAAAAGAGGGTATGAGGCTCCTGCCGCGAACACCAGAACGCTCTTCCAAAATCCGCAGGCTATCACTCTACATATAGAAAAGTTAAAAGAGTGAGCATGCATTCCTGCCTTTTTACATAGAGAAACGTTAGGGCCCAGTAAGTAGATCAAAGTGACATGCATTCCTGCCTACGCACAATACCTCATAACAATAATCATGGTAAAGCAATAACAAATCCGATTAATCAGAATCATATCATTCATGCATAAGTATTATAATAGATCAACATCATCAAGCAAGTATAGAGCAAGTATAACCAATCCTAATATCACCTACTCCCAAAGTAGAAGCCTTATTCATCAGGTCAAGCCAATCTCGTTGCTTAGAACTTCCACCATCATCAAGAGGGAAGCACCACCAATGGTATAGCCCTTTCCATAATGACTCTCACACACACACACACACAGTCCCCAGCACGCTTTGGGGCTTTTGATATTAGAAAGGGTTCTTTTCCATAATAAAATAGATTCAATTTTCTAATTTTCCACAAAATTTTAAAATCTAAAGAGATAATTAAGATACTCAAATGATTTCTCAAACAAGAGCCACAGTTCTGAAAAACTGAGCACACTCTAGCAGGATTTCAGAAACATGCACCCGCACGGATAATCACACTCATATTCATACTTGAATTTCATAATTTGTTAAGTTAAGGAAAAATACATCAATCAAAAGCATGAAAACATGGAAACTAAATCCACTTGCATGCACCCAATGAAACTCCGAAGTTCTCCATAAGTTTCACCTCAAATAACAAGCTCCACAAGGATGGGTTCAAGCTCAATGGACTAAGGATGGGAGGGGTCTCAAAATCTCAAGGCAAGAGAGGGAGAACGTGGGTGGGAGAGGGCAGTGAGGAGAGAGAGAGAGAGGAAAAGCCAATGTCATGGGTGAGAAGGGGATATATATAAGCAAAGGTGGTGGCTACATGCAAATGCCACATGGCATCCAAGAGGGCATGCATGAGGTGAGAGAGAAAGGCAAGCATGAGAGACATCATCCTGGGAAGGAAGCATGCAATTGATAAATGGCACATATGCATGGAGAGAGAGAGAAGTAAGAGTGAGAGATAGAATAAACACCCCTGGACCACCACCTGTGCCCAGCGGCATGCACAACCATCCACGCTCTCAACAGCGAACACATCTGCCCGCGCTCTCAACGCGTGTTCATCCACTCATGCTCGCCAGCACTCTAACCATCCTCGCTTATCAGTGTCATAACCATCCACATTCAACGACACACACTCATACGAGCTCAGGGCTCTTGCACTCGACCATCCGAGCCCTCGGTGCCAGTCCGCCCACTCGCATCGTTCACTCGTCGTTTCACTACCATTATGTCAAAAAATTCTATCTTTACATCATCTCCCCCTTAAAAAGGATTTAGTCCTCCAAATCGTACATCTGCTAATCATATTAATGGAGGTACTTATCCTCGATCTCATCTTCCCCCCTCGACACTTCCTGTGAATGGTACTGCCATAAAATAAGGACCAGAGGGATCTCCTTATATGCAATACCTGCACCCTTCTATCTAGTATCTGAACTGACCGCTCAATGAAGGTCAGGTCTTCTCTGATTGGTACAGGTTCGTATCTCAAAACATGGGATCTGTCAGGCTGATACTTCCTCAACAAAGATACATGGAAGACATTGTGGATGTTTTCCAACTCAGTCGGAAGGGCAAGTCGATATGCCACACCTTCAACTTTTTCAAAAATCTCAAAAGGTCCAATATAATGCGGGCTCCACTTCCCTTTCTTGACGAATCTTAAAATGCCCTTGGTTGGCGACACCTTCAAGAAAACCAGGTCACCCACCTCAAACTTGTGGTCTCTTCTTCAGTTATCGGCGTAACTCTTCTGCCGACTTTGAGTTGTTCTGAACCTCTCTCGAATGAATGTTATCTTTTCTGTGGTCACCTTGACAATTTATGTCCCTAAAAGCACCAATCTCATCCTAATAAATAAATGACTTACACTTCCTCCCATATAAGGCCTTAAAAGGCACCATCTAAATACTAACCTGGAAGTTGTTGTTATAAGCAAACTCAATCAGGGGTAAATGATCATCCCATCTTCCCATAAATTCGGTGACCCTTTACATATCTTCCAAAGTCTGGATGGTTCTCTCTGATTGTCTATCAGTCTAGGGGTGAAAGGCAGTACTAAAGGTAAGTCTCATCCCCAAGGCTGACTGCAGACTAGCCAAAAATCTAGAGGTAAATCTAGTGTCCATGTCGGACATGATGATGACTGGTATCCGATGCAACCTCATTATCTTCTTGATGTACAACTAGGCTAGTATATCTAAGGTGTAGGTCATGCGAATCGGTAAGAAGTGGGCAGCTTTGGTCAGCTGGTCCACAATGACCCAAATACTATCATGCCTTAAACTCGTTCTCAATAAACCAAAGACAAAATCCATATAAATGTGTTCCCATTTCCATTCCGGCACGGGTAAGGGCTGCAACAACCCGACGGGTTTCTGATGCTCAGCTTTCATTTGCTGGAATGTTAAGCACTTAGAAACAAACAATGCTACTTCCCCTTTCATGTCATTCCACCATAAAGTTTTCTTCAGGTCCTGATACATCTTAGTACTCCCAGGATGTATGGTACAATGGGAACGATGAGCTTCCTTCATGATAGCTCTCTTCAGATCCTCATCATTCGGGACACAAATCAAATATCTGAATCTCAATAAGCCATGACTTCTCATAAAGAAATCGTCTCTCTTTCCCAGCTTCATCTCTTCCAAAATCTTTATGAGCTGGGGATCCTTCTTTTGTGCCAGTCGGATTTGCTTAAAAAGTTGGGGTTCTGCCCTTATACAAGTTGTCATACCTACCCCTTCGTCAAGGGGCAGTGCCGGATGCCATCCCACTACATCTTCTAACAACTTCATCTCTCAAACCATTAGATGAGCCACTGATGTCATTGGCTTCCTGCTCTACCACATTAGTTTTGCCTGGGTGATATTGAATGGTACAATCATAATCGTTCAGTAGGTCCACCCATCTCCTTTGCCTCATGTTCCACTCCTTTTGAGAAAACAGATACTTGAGGCTCTTATGATCTGTAAACACCATAAATTTGGCTCCATAGGGTCTGTCTCTCCAGATTTTTAAGGCAAATACTATTGTTGCATGCTCTAAATCATGGGTTGGATAATTCTGCTCATATGGCTTTAACTTTCTGGAGGCATCTGTAACGACCTTCCCTCGCTACATAAGTACACATCCGAGCCCTTTATGAGAGGCATCGGTGTAAACTGTAAAGTCCACATTTCCTTCAGGTAAGGTCAGTATCAGAGTTGTGTTTTTAGTTCTAGAAATCCTTTCTCACAATCATCTGACCACACAAACTACACATTCTTCTAAATCATCCGAGTTAGAGGGAGCACTATCTTTGAAAATCCTTCTACAAAGCGCCTGTAAAATCCTGCTAACCCCAGAAAAATACAGACTGCTGTAACGTTTGTCAGTCTTCCCCACTTAAGCATGACTTCAATCTTAGAAGGGTAGACCGCAACCCCATCCTTAAAAAAATTGTGCCCAAGAAAGACCACACCAGGAAGCCAACCCTCACTCTTGCTAAACTTGGCATACAGCTTTTCTAACCTTAGAGTCTGAAGGACTACTCTCAGGTCCTTGGTCGGACCTGATTTCTCATCATCCCGGGTCGGCTCAGATGCAGGTGGCCCGATCGGAGGAATCCTCTCTCAAACAACTGCGGGGCCCCCGCAGGTGTACACGTGTGTGCTCTTAGAGTGGCTAGGAACCAACAAAGAGAGACATTTTACTCGACAAAAAAGGGGTCGAGCACTTACCTTGCCGTGTTGGGTTCAGGGGACATGTCTGAGCGATTTTCCCACTTAGATCATCTCAAAGCCATCCGACAGTCGTCACAGCACAATTTGAATTCGGCTCCCTCACTTTTCAACGTAACACTTGAATCCACACACTAGAAATGGCCTTTATGGTATACTTGTTTATGGAATCTCCTCCTATTGGTAATGTATGGTGGATTGAGGGTGTTGTGAAAGTTGGAGTGTGCTAGGACAGTGCAGATTGTGAGCGTGTGAGTGAGTGACGTGAGTGTGCTAGTGAGAGTCTATGATGTGAGTGAAGTGAGCATGAGTGGAAGTGGGAGTGTATGTGTGACTAGAAGCGTGAGTGTGAGTAGGGAATGGGAGTGTGTGTGTGTGACTTGAAGTGTAAGTGTGAGTGGGGAGTGGGAGTGTGTGTGAGTGACTGGAAGTGCAAGTGTGAGTGGGTAGTGGGAGAGATAGGGTTGTCAGGGAGAAGAAGGGCAATACATATGGGAGAGAGAGAGATAAGGGTTGAAATAAAGAGGGGGAGATAAACGTGGCGTGGGAGCGAGGAGGAAGAGGTACATGAGGGGAATAGAGAGAAAATAGGTGAAAGGGGAGAGATATATGTGAAGGTGAGAGAGAGAGGTTTGGTTGAGAGATTTATGGGGTCAGGGAGATAATTGAGAAAAAAAGGGTTGCGTGGAGGTGAAAGAGAGATGGGAAGGAACAAGTATGGTGAGAGAAAAGAGGGTCTTGTACGCACGAGCAAGGAGAGAAAATAGGAAAGAGAGAGGAGTAGAGAAAAGACGGTCCTGCATGCACGGGCAAGGAGAGAAAATAGGGAAGAGAGAGGAGTACCCGCGGTTAGTTGAGCACGAGGTCAAAAAAAGAAGAGGTCGCCACGTGAGAGGGAGAGGTGAGAGATTATAAGGGATAGAGAAGGGAGATGGAAGGGAGGTGGCATGGAGAAGGAGGGAGAGATAGAGACGTGTAAGAGAGAGTGACAGATGGCGTAGAGAGAGATGAGATTAAAAAAAGGGAAGGGGTACGTGTCGGAGGGGGCAAGGTTTGAAAGAAAGAGTAGGGAAAGATGACGTGTATGGGAGATAAAGATTTGGAGAAAAGAAAAGATTTGGGAGAGAAAAGAGGAGAGAAAGGTGGAAGGGAGAGAAAATCAATATGGAAGAGATAATGATTTGGGCATGTAATAAATGAGGGGAGAGAAGGTTTGAGAGAGGAGAGATGAGAGAAAGGTGACCTGTTGTAAAGGAGAAAGAGGCACGTGAGGAGAGAGAAAGAAAGAGAAGGAGGTTGCATGGTGGAGAGAGAGGGAGATAATTGAGATAATGATGAGGGGGAAGGTTGCATGGGAAGATGTGCAAGGCGCGCATGGACAAGCGAGAGAAAATATTAGGGGCTAATAGGAAGTGTTAGGTGATAGGCGTGCATGGAGAGAAAATAGGAGAAGGGGTGTTGGGAACGCACTGGCAGGAAGTGAAAATAGGGAAGAGAGTGCGCGTGGGCAAGGGATGGAGAGAAAATAGGATAGAGAGAGAAAAATAAGGAAGAGAAGAGTGTGGCTCTAGATTTGCTAGCAAGTAGGGGATGATAGAGAGGAGAGAAATAAGAAAGAGAAGGAAGAGATGAGGTATAAGGGAAATTACCCAAGGTGGTAGAGTTTTCTCTCTCCTCTCTCTTGAAATGGGAAGCTATACACAATGCAAGCCTTGAAAGGACAGAAGCCCAATTTTTATTACGCTTCCCCAACTTAGTTCTTACAATGACTTGAGCGTGTTTATATAACAACCAAAAAACAGCGGTGGCATGCTCAAAACTAGGACAAATTGTGGAAAATTACAATTTAACGGAATTAAAAATGAATTTTTTGAGAAAATTACCCCTTAGTTCTTTTGAGTAAATGATGTAACCATCCCTCTTGCCATGGCCAGACTTCGGGAGCTTCTTCGGGCGCTTGTAGCAGTGATCTAAATGATCCATCATCGTAGAATTGATGCTTGGTCTGTTTTGAACATTTTGATGGCCTTTGACTGTCTTGAAACAAATTTTCCACAAAGGGGGTAAAAATCTGGCGAAGTCCATAATCTTCGATTACCAATTTGGTGCCATGCATGTTCTTCCAAGTCGTCTTTTTCGTCTTGAATTGAAGAGGCACTGTCACAATCATTTTGCACCCAGTTTTATCTGATTTGGTGTCTGTTTGCATCGTTTCCAAATTTGTGAAGTCACCGAAAAATGGGATTCTGGCGACCGGGAAAGCGTGTCTACTTTCAAACTTGATCTGCGCTATCCGACCATTAATCGAGCATAAAACTTATGCCAGCATGTAGCCCTTGGTGATGCGGTAGCAACGGACACAATTGCATGTCGATCCGATTTATGGATCTCCAGTTATCTCCTCACGAAGCTCGGGATGTTTTCCTTCAAAGTTCTGATTTTTCTGGTTTAAGGCTCATCTTCTCTCTAGGAAATCTCACGCCTCAGGTCACCTCATGGGCAGTGCCATATATCCAAGTGACAGGCCCGTCGAGATCTAGCTTGTGTCAAAATTTGAGCTTGTTCGAATACCAGACGAGGGATCTGTGAGTGTTTGAAAATCATCTCGAGAGCTGAAAATGCAGTCTCCATTAGTGGGGACTGGTTCATTGAGGCCACACCGCAATAGTCTAAAACCCCCCGCTTTTATGGTAATTTGGGCACGTAATGGTTGTGAGAGGTCCAATCGAGCCCAAATTTGGTCCCTGGGGGTTTTTCGATGTTTCGGACCCAATGGCGATGGTCTGGTAGTTCTTTGAGTCCTTGAAAATGGGGTTGTATTTATAAGAACTATTTTCATGAGTTTCACCCTGATCATACCAAAACATATCAAAATGTGAAAAAACTTTGTTAGCATCCTTCGGGCAACCCAAGATGCCCTTTTCATGATTTTCACGGCCGTTTGAGTATGTTTTCAAAGGCTTCTCAATTTTAGGCTTATTTTGCAGTGTTCCCATGGTTTGGCAGTGTCTTGGGTACCGGCAAGACTAGGTTGTCACTAGCTCTCTCCTTATTCACGTGCACTCATGGAAGTACATCAACAATGATGTAGAACAACTTGCCCCGTCGAATGTTGCGCTTCGAGAGAAGAAAGAAGTACAACATTCGAAAAACTTTAACGTCGTGGCTCCTCTGACAAATACTTGCCAAGATATGTTTATTGCCTCTTGATCAATATTTTTTTTCTTGATCACCGGCACAGCGAAATCCTCGAGGGGTAGACCTTGATGAGCTTATCCCTTGACCGGGGGGTGACCAAAGTGGTTTCTAGTGGTCTAGTGCATTATTGAGGGGCATTCTCTGGGTTCCTCCAGAATCCATTTTTTTGGGGAGATCACGCTGATATTCTGCCTTCGTCGGGCTTACGACATCTCAATGCGAACTCCTAATTTTCGAGCCAGTGGGGGCCCTTCTTGTGAGCTTTATCCTAATCTGACTGGTGAGATCCTAGCGTTCCAACTGGTGGGGGCCTTATCTGAACTGAAACTTCAGAGGCAAACAAGGTACCTCTTGTCTTACGTTCTACTAGTCTAGCTGGGGGTCTCCCGAATTACCCAGACATGATAGGAGGATGGCCTTCAAAGCGGTCCCATTTTAGGGGACTTCACCCTGTATGGTTGATGTTTGGTGGTGGAAGAAAAGGCAAGCAAGGTACCTCTTTGGCTTACATCCTACTGCCCTGGCTAGGGGTTTCTCGGTGTGTCTCGATTGTCCAGGCATGATAGGAGGATGGCCTTTAAGGTGGTCCCATTTTAGGGGGCTTCACCTTGGATGTTGTAGTTTGATGAGAAGAACGGTAGGCAAGGTACCTCTTTGGCTTACGTCCTGATAGCCTGGCTCGGGGTTTCTCGGCGCATCCTGATTGTCCAGGCATGATAGGAGGATGGCCTCTAAGGCGATCCCATTTTAGGGTACTTCACGTTAGCTGTAAGAGTTTGGATGGAAGAGAAGAAGAAATTTTTTAAAATTTTTTACTCACGGTGCCCTCTCCGGTTTTCACCATGCCCATCTTTTTTTGATTTTTTTTTTTTACTCACGTTACCCTCTCGGGTTTTCATCGTGCTCATTCTCTTTTTATTTTTTTTTCTTTTTTTTTTGAGGGGGGGTTTACTCGAAGCAGTGAACCTTTATGGTGTAGTATGGAGGTGCGGATGGGCTGCCGATTGATGTGATGACCGGTGCCTGAGGTAGCGTATATCTGCGCGTTGCCCTAAGGTGGTGAAATGTTGATGTTGCCCACGGGGAACATGGATTGAGGCACCCGCAGTGGTGGATTACCGATGGCACCTAAGGGGTATGAAGTGTTGACGGCGCCCATGAGGTATGGAATGGCGATGGCACCTGCGGGGTAGGGTGTGTTGATGGCCCATGCGTGGTATGGAGTGTTGACGGCACCCACAGGGTATGGTGTGTTGATGGCGCCTGCGGGGTATGGAGTGTTGTTAGTGCCCGCGGGGCATGAAGTGTTGACGGTGCTCACGGGGTATGGAGTGTTGATGGCGCTCGTGGGGTCTGGTGTGTCAGTGGCGCCCGCATGGTATGGAATGGATATGGCACCCGCAGGGTATGAAATGGCAATGGCACCCGTGGGGTATGGTGTGTTGATGGCGCCCGTGGAGTATGGAGTGTTGATGGTGCCCGTGAGGTATGGTGTGTAGATGGCGGTCGCGGGGTATGGAATGGCGATGGCACCCGTGGGGTATGGATTGGCGATGGCACCCGCGGGGTATGGTGTGTTGATGGAGCCCGCGGGGTATGGAATGGAGATGACACTCTTAATGGGAGGAGTTTTCCATGCTTTGAATTTCGCACAGGAGGGACTCTGATACAACTCATTGGGGATAAGGCGATTGAATGCTTTGAAGTCGCACAATCGAGATTGTGGTACACCTCATTGAAGATAAGGCAGTTGCATGCTTTCAAGTCACACAATCAAGACTATGGTACACCTCTTTGAGGATAAGGCGGTTGTATGCTTTGAATTCTCACAGTCAGAACGGTGGTACACCTCTTTTGGGGGGGATGTTGCTTTGTAGAGGCGGTTTGCATGCTTTGAAGTCACACAGTCGAGACTGTGGTATGCCTCAATTAGGGAGAACACCTTGGAGGGTTTGTGACCTTTCACTAGGGATATGAAGAAAGCTGTGATGTGTGGGAGGGTGTTGTGTAGCAACCCCATGGAGACATGTAGGAGCAGGAAGCAGTTTATAGTCGTGCAAACAAACTGTATGTCACGCAGTTTAATGTCTTGTTACAGGGATGTAAAGTTATGACATTTTTACCCATGATGACCTGTAGGATAGGATCAACACATCCGTCATTGAGGAGAGAGTGCCCCTTAGGGCTCTCATCTCACGCTTTTTATTTTGACAATTTTGCCCATAGCTCCCTCGCTAGTTTTCACTACGGCTATCTCTTTTTTTTTTTTTGAACATATTTTGCCCATGGTGGCTGTTGGTGTGCACACCGTGTCTGTCAACTTCTTTTTTTTTTTTTTTGAGGGGGTAATTTTTAGGTCATGCCGCCATAACCATGGTGAGGTACATTATAGTCATGCCTTTGTGCTTGTCGATTGTGTGATTAAGGTCGTCCACTAAGACCTAATAGAGGCAAGTTTAGGGTCATGCCTTCAGGACCATCATGCGAAGTAGTTTAACGTCATGAGGCCAGGACGTGTGCTATAGTTTAGGGTCGTGTAGCTTGGACCGTGACGCGATGCAGTTTAGGGTCTTGCAACGTGACCGTTGTACGGACTTACAATTCATCTTGCACAAAATCATTCCTTGCCCACTATGAAGGGCCCTAACATTTTGTCATGATGTATAAGCAAGTCTTCCATTCACACTGCTTTGTCAATCATTTTGGCGAATGAGGAAGGACGTGATGCACTAACATGCATTTGGTGCATTCTTTCCACATAGTTTTCTACTTCTTGAAGCTCGCCCACTGGAGTGGCCATGTTGATAGCCAGGTTACGCCACCTTTTGATGCACTCAATCACTGCCTCATGTGATTTTTGCCTTACATCAAGAAGTTCATGGAGCCTCACATTCCTTTCTATGTCATGGAAGCGGTTGAGGAACTCTCGCTCCATTTGTCCCCATGATGAAATTGATCATGATAGTAATCAAGAGTACCACTAGAACACGGCTCCTATAAGAGTCCCCACGAATTGTTAGAGCAAGGGACGCCTGTTGTTCGCGGTATCTACACAAGCAGAGACAAAGTGAGATATGTGTTGCTGTGAACGAGTTGGTGCCATCATACTTGGGGAAGTCGGGTCTTTAGTAGCCCCGTGGGAATGAAGTTTGATCAACATAGGTCGGGTATGGTTTTTGGTAGCGATTCGGCTCTTCCATCATTGGGATATTGCATTTATTCAATGCTTTGGCTACTATGCCTTTCACTAGTTCTCGATTCCCAACCTGAGTCGATTGAGAGGAGATCGACAATGAGGGAGGTGAGGGCAGGAGTGTCTCTTCTTTTGATGGCATTGTTTTGACAACCGCCGTACTTGAATAGTATTTTCCTATTGGAGGATTGAGTTGCTCACCATTGGGAAGCAAAGGGATAATAGAGACTTTGGGGCTGATTGCCTCGAAAGCTTCCCTTTCATTTGGGGTGATACACTCTAACATGGTTTGCTCACTAAATGCCTCTTGATTGATGGAATTTTCGATCCTGGGTTCGACTGTTCTCACCTCAACAACATTATTGATGACATTTGTTGGGCTTTCCCTCGAGCCCACTTCATAATTCATGGCATGGTCCTCATCATTGAATGAGAATGTGAAACTCTCATAGGACAATGGGGCCATGTCATCATCGAGAGAACATAAGAAGCTTTCGAGACATGGAGAGAGCATGGAAGTGTCATCATAAAGAACCATGGGATCTTCGTGGCATGACAAAGCCACTTTGATGAGGTCATCAATTGAGGGAATGTGGCTCATCCCATCCACCATCAAGGGGTTGTTTTCCTCAAATGAAAGTGACACGCTCTCATCAGAGGTAGGAGTGGTTGGGTGGGTGAGGGCAATGGAAACCGCATCATCATCATCGGTCAAAGAAGAGTCTAGCTCATCTGACCTCCGAGTTTCCCGGATGGATCCAGGTAAAGGAGTAGAGGAGACGAATGATGGCAGAGCGCTCTCCTTGTTCGTGAGGTTTATTTTGGCGATGAGGCTCTCAGCCCTTTGCAGCAGTTTAAGTCGGGCTTTTAGCATTTTGGTCTCCCGACCCCAAATTCAAGCTTCACCATTATTTCCCTTCTTGATGGCTAGGTAGAACTTCCCTCGAGCGAAGGCGAGTAGTTCTTCTAGAGTCTTCTCATATTTGCCCTCAGAACTTGGGGCAATGTTAGACCTGTTTGTGTGTGCAAAGTCCGAAGACATGTTTGGGGCAACCTGGGGGCCAACCCTTAGTGAGGAAAAAGGCCCGGCCTTTAGAATGTCGACCTTAGTGATGGGAGTGGCCGTATGGCCACCATTTCTTGTATGCAAGTATATGTGCGCATTGGACCTACGACTGGGTCATTGATCATGTGCTCTTTGGGGGATGGCATTTGAGCTGCCTCGAGATGAATGAATAATATGCAATGCAATTGGAGTGACTTGGGAGTCATTCCTGATAGTGGGTCTGGGTCCCAAGGGGCCCAGAGTTTGGGAGGGACTCTAAGTGGCTTTTTGCTTACCCCGAGACGACGAGCTAACTGCTGGGCCATTAGTTACAGTGGGTGTGAAAGTGTGTCGAATGATCCTTGTGGTCCTTCAACTGAGGTGGGCCAGCGATTAAACTGCCAGTTTGGGGTGTGTGATGTGCAATGCCAAGACGGACGGCACGCGTGTGGAATGAAGAGTTGGGGAAGACCTTCTCGGTACCCACAGAAGCAATGGCCTTAGAAGGGCCTATTGCGAGGGGAGGGGGAGTAGGTTGAGGAACCTTAGCCCCAAAGGACAAGTTCATGGGTGTGGGGATCATGAAGTCCCCAACCCGGTAATAGGAAGAGTTAGTAAATCCCAAAGTCATTTTTTTATTTTTTTTATTGTTTTAGTGTGGTTAAGTGCTGTGGAGGTTTGCCAGCAAACCGAACCAACGATAGGGTGACGCGTCTCTAGTGGAGTCGCTAGTTAGTCGAACCTGATTTCTCGTCATCTCAAGTTAGCTTGGATACGGGTGGCTCGGTTGAAGGAATCATCTCTCAAACAAACGTAGGGCACACACACGTGCGCTCGCGTGTGATCATGGTGTGGATAAGAACCAACAAAGAGAGAGATTTTAATAGACAAAGAAGGGGTCGAGCACCTACCTTGCCGTATTGGCTTCGGGGGATGCGTCCGGGTGATTTGCCCTCTTAGATCATCTTGAAAGCCCTCCCGCTGTCCTCGCAGCGTGGTTTAAATTTGGCTCCCTCACTTTCCCACGCACCACTAAAATCCACACAATAAATATGGCCTTTAAGGAATACTTGTTTATGGAATCTCCTCCTATTGTTAATGTATGGTGGATTGAGGGTCTGAGCTAAAGGTTAGAGGGGGCTGTGAAGGTTGGAGTGTGCTAGGATAGTGCAAGATGTGAGTGTGTGAATGATTGAAGTGAGTGTGTGAGTGAGAGTGAGAGTGTATGATGTGAGCGAAGTGAGCATGAGTGGAAGCGGGAGTGTATGTGTGTGACTAGAAGCATGAGTGTGAGTGGGGAATGGGAATGTGTGTGTGACTGGAAGTGTAACTGTGAGTGGGGAGTGGGAGTGTGTGTGTGTGACTGTAAGTGTAAGTGTGAGTGGGGAGTGGGAGTGTGTGTGAGTGACTGGAAGTGCAAGTTGTGAGAAAATGTAACGGATAGAGAAGGGAGTTGAAAGGGAGGTGGCGTGGAGTAGGAGGGAGAGATGGAGACATGCAAGAGAGAGTGACAGGTGGCGTGGAGAGAGAGATGAGATTAAAACATAGGAAGGGTGGTTAAGTACCTCGATCTCGCCCTTTGAATTAGGATGATCGGGTGGCATGCTTCTCGAGTTTCTGAGGAGACTTGGGACTTTTGAGATCGCTTTCTCAGGAACCTCGTTCGAGAACAAGGGCTGGTATTACCAACCGATGAGAGAGGAATTTAAGGTGGGTTCAGAACTTACTCGGGCAGACTCGTGTGGGCGCCCTCTTAGATCAGGAAGAAAGCCCCCAGTCGTAATACTGGTTCGGAATCGCCTCCCTTGTGTTGTATTCTCTTGTTTTCTGTAATCACGCATATATAGAAAATGTTATAACAAGGTGGCTCAACAGACCTCACCTTGTCTCTCTGGTGAACGCACGCAGGTGTGTACATTCATAAAAAGAAGAGAAGAATAAGAGAAGGAAGATGGGGGAGAGAAAAATTTAACCAGGTTGGGAGATCAACACAATGACTAAGCTAGTTGTTAATTGGCCTGACATGGTAGTAAAAAGGGCTCAATAACTCAGACTGGCTCAACAAAGTTATTACTAGATGACAGTATCAATACTGACTAGCTAGACATGATGTTTAGTCTGTTGTGGCAATAAAGCGGGCACAGTAATTCTGGCACAGCGACATTACAGCTAAACGACGGAACTACCATGATCGGCTAATTTCAACCCCTCTTTAATCAAACAGAAAAATAACAAAAAAAAAATGGAGATCATAAAGAAAGAATAAGAAGTAAGATAAAAGAAGAAGAAGAGAATAGAAAGAAGGAGAGGAAGAGAAAGAAAGAGGAGAAGAGTGTGATAGAAAAGAGGACACAGACGGTGCTAGGAGTCGCTGGCTGTATTAGACAAAGGTGAGGAAGAGGACACAATCGACATTGAGCGTCACCAGCTATGTTGTCAAAGAAGAGAGAGAGAACACAGTCAGTGCTGAGCTTTGCTGACTGGGCTAGACAGAGGAGAGAGAGAGGATGCAGTCGGTGCTGCGCTTTGTCGACTAGGCTAGACAGAGGAGAGAGAGGCGATGCAATGGGCGTTGAGCTTCACCCACTAGGATAGACAAAGGAGCGAGAGGGGACGCAGTTAGCGCTGAGCTTTGCTGACTATGTCAAAATAAGGGGATAGAGGATGGGAAGAAGAGAGAGAAAAATAGATAAAGATGAGAAGAAGAGAGAGAGATAGAGATGAAGAGGAGAGGAGAGAGATAGAGATGAGAAGAAGAGAGAGATAGAGATGAGAAGAAGAGAGAGAGATAGAGTTGAGAAGGAGGAAAGGAGAGAGATAGAGATCAGTGGTTAGGTGCCTCGATCTGGCCTCCTCGGATCTAGGTGATCGAGTGGCACATGTCTCAGGTTCAAACGACCCGAGACCTGAGATCGCTCTGATGGGAACCATATTCACAGAACAATGGCAGGTGTCCAACTAGTGATAGAGGAGTTTGGGTCGTGAGGTGGGTCTTACCTCACGTGGGTCCGTGACACACTTGGGCTGGCTAGCGTGGGTGCCCTCTTAGATCACATTGAAAAGCCCTCATGCTTGTGGCCGGTTTGGAATCGCCTCCCTTGACCTATTTCTCCTTTCCTACAAACACATACACACACGTAAGACGTCCCAACAAGTGGGTCTGGGGACCCTGACAATAAAATAAAATAAAATGGAGTGAAGTGAAAAGTAAAGTGGAATAAGATGAAATGGAAATGAAAGAGATGAATTGAAATAAAATAAGATTAGAAGATGGAGTTAAGATGAAATAAAAATAACATGGATTAAAATAAAATGAAGTAAAGGAAAATAAAAATAAAAGGCATAAAATAAAATAAGGTGGAGGAAATAAAATAAAAGAAGCGATTAAAATAAAATAAGTAAATGAAGATAAAGTAAGGTGTGGTACTATAAAATAAGTGAAATAAAATAAAATAATGGGAAAGGATTGAAATGGAATAACATGAAGAGAAATAGGTGAAAGAAATAACATATGATGGTTTAATGAAATAGATTAATCAAAGGAGAAAGAAAGTAGGGCGTTGGGCAATTGGGTAAAGGAAAACAAAGTATACAATAATTTGATTATGAGAAAAAAAAAAACAAAAGAGTTGTACATTTGGGTTATTTTATTGAGAAAGAGAGATGGTGTGTTGTTAGTTTCATGTGAATAAAAGAAAAGCATGAGATAAAAAAAAAAAAAGAAGTAGGTTCGTGAGGAGGGCGAGAGACTTGGACGAGAATTACGTGAAAGACGGTGTAGACGAAACGAAACGAATGTGAGAAAAGGGGGCATTCGATTATGGTTTATTAGAGTGAGAGAAGGCGAAGGTTGCAGAGAGGTGAATGAGGCGCACGAGCTTTCGGAAGGTTAGGACGAGAGGAGAGCGCGAGGCTGCTTAAGGTCGGAAAGGGCAGCAGGAACAGGTGAGTAGAAAAGACGGAGGTTGCTTAAGGTCGGAAAGGGCAGCAGGAACAGGTGAGTAGAAAAGACGGAGGTTGCTGGTCACGGGGTGGCAGAATTAGCCGCAAAGAAGCGGGGGGGGGGGAGAGACGGAGGTTGCTGGTTGCGAGATGGCTGAACAGCGAGGGATTAAGTAGTTGGCATGGCAGTGGTAGCAGCCGAGGTTGGGGTTGGTATGGTGCGCGGTTGGTGTGGGAAGATTAGTTGCAGGTGGCTGGTTACAGCAGTGTGGAGAAAGGGAGAGTTGGGCCCAGCTCCTGGCTGCAATATGATAGAGAGGCAGAGATGGGCAGTTTGGATTGCTGCTGGGCCGAGGGCGTGATTGAGGTGGCTGCAGCAGTAGGGAAGAAGATAGGGGATGAGTAAAGCAGAGGCAGGCGGTGAATTGGGGGAAGCAAGGGGTGAAAGCTTGGTGCGTAGCAGGCTGCAACAGAGGGCTTGGGACTTGAGGAAGGTGAGTGAAGAAGATAAGGACAAAGATGGCTGCTACAATTGGAATGGAGGAGTAAGAAATTGTTGCGTGAGTTGAAGCGTGCCAGGGTTAAAGGTGAGTAGTAGGGAAAGATGGAGCTATTGGTGCACAACAGTGGGTTGAGAGAGAGAAAAGGGGTTGGGAGCAAGGAGACGGCAGTGGAGTTGGGAAGAGTAGAGGCTCCCGGCTATGACGTTAGGAAAAGGAGCACACGACGATAAGGTTGGAGGGTCGCATGAGACAGAGTTAGGGTGGAGGGAAAGGAGACGTACGGCAATAGCGAACGTGTTCGTGCGGCGTTAAGGGAAAAAAGGATTTGGGGTACGGCGGTCTCACAGGACCATGAGACGTGAGAGAGAAGGAGACACCACGAGGGTGCACCAAGAGGGATGTCGTGAGCTGCAAGGGAAAAGAAGAAAAGGGAAGATGGGGGTGAGCGACTATCAGTGAAAAGAGGGGGAGGTGAGGGTCCATATGAAGGAAATGGTCCTACAACGAATAAAAGAGAAAGTAAAGGGAAAATTGGTGGTCATGAAGGACCACAAAGAGGGAAGGAGAGAATAAGAAAGGCAAAAAGAGTGACACAAACGGCTATAAGCCTCCGCCGTCTGTGAAAGGGGAGAGAGAAAAAGAAGAAGAGAGAGTAAGAGAGAAACAGTAAGCCCAGGAGTATCGACCGAAAAATTTCTCTCCCCTTCCTCTCTCTCCCAAGACATGACCTAAAACGAGAAACTTGTATTAAGTAAAAACTCTCTCTTTTGTGAAAGGTTGAGTACTCTAGTGTGTACAATGCTGGTACATATGTATAGAATTTGCCCCAATCATGGGTGCATGATCGAAATTAATCCTAATTACTAGAAATTAAGATTAAATTGAATTAAAAGAAATTAGAAAATAGAGTACAAAATGTCTGATTTGCCCCTTCCTAATAATTCGTGGAGTTTCATAACAGTCCCTATGTTGCCTTAGAACTTACGTGATCTTGCATGGATGATCCGGGATCATTCTGATGCCCTGTTGATCGTATGATGCTTGTTTTCTTGTAGCGCTCAGCATGATGATCGATTTGATACCAACTTTGAGGCATGGATCGTGTTTTTAGTGCACGATCATGTGACTTGAAATTTAAGTGGATCTTGAAACTTTGGATCGATAGTGTATACGTTCTTTGATTTTTTTTCGGAGATTTCTTTACTGAAATACATTGAGCATGCCGTTACAATCGCGGGGCAACAAACGCAGCTCGACTCCATGCTCGAACGAAGATTTCAGAACTTTTGAATTTTTCCCAGAATCTGGAATTTTGACGACGAAATTTACAGTCGTTTCGTCCGCTTCATGTGGAGAATCCGACCGTTCATCATGTATGGGGTTCGGGTCAATGATAGCCTGAGATCTTATTCCCGCAATGGAATTGGTCTCGTGTCGATCGGGCTTGTGAGCGGCGTGATCCGGATGCTTGAGCGAGATATGCACTGCTGAATTACCTGCACTTTCTTCAAGGATTAGCAACTTCTCTCTAGCTTTTCTTCGCTCTCGATTGTCGTCATGGGGCGTGCCACATATCGAATCACTCATCTTTATTAGACGAACAAGCTCACCAAATTTGAGCATGATTCAACTTGCGACGTGTGAGATATGAGTGTCGAAAGTTATTGATTGTGAATGTCCCTACGATAACGTGGAGTTGCAAGGTGGCCGCACGGGAATTGCGTGCGGCCCATCTTGTTTCACTCTTTTGCCTATAACTTCTTCTTGGAGTTTCTGTTTGAGCTGAAATTTGACCCCTAAAGGTTTTCAACTGTGTCGGTTCCAATAGTAGTGGTTCCCTAGTAAATTGAGACACCAAAAATGTAGCTCTAGTTATAGGGTCTGTTTCAGGGTGCTAAAGGCCAATTTTTCGTTCTCAATCTACACTACCTTAGACATGTCGGAATGAGACGAAACTTGGCAGGAGACTTTTGAGAGACCTCATGAAGATCTTTGCTAATTTTGGGCCTATTATGAGATTGTCAGAATTTCCACTGTTTACTAGGCCTTTATTGAGCGGGGGCCCCATGTTGATTAAAAATACCTTCCAACAGCATGCTCCACTGAATGTTGTGCTTCAAGAGAATCGAGAAGTGCAATCATTGGGAAATTTTATCATTCGAGAATTTTGAGGGATCTTATCAAAGTCCTCACCCTCAAGGGACTATCAAGCCTTTTTTTTTAAGGCCAAATGCTACGAACCTTTAGTCGGTAAAGTCGGTATTGATCGCTGCTACACTAGGTTTGCTTTTGATGCTCAGGGTATCTCTGTAGGTCCCATCTAGCAGGGTCTAGCCAGGGGCCTTTAACCCGTCCCAAAAGTCTAGTCCCATGTAAGCTAGAGGGTTTTGGCGAGACATACCCTGAAGCCTGTGACAGGTTAGACACTGGCATCGTCAGTTTCTTACCTTTGTGATGGTCCTCAACATTTCTAGAGGGATCCTTTAGTCATCTTCCTCACCCTCAAGGACTCTTGTTGTTGTTGAATTGGGGATATCTTATGCGGCTCTCACTCCCTGATGAGCCATGTTGAAACGTGGGGGATCTTATGCTACTCTCACTCCCTGATGAGTCATGATTGCTGGGAGATCTTATGTGGCTCTCACTCCCTAATGAGCCATGTTGAAAAGTGGGAGATCTTATGCGGCTCTCACCCCTGATGAGACATGTTCTTGGGAGATCTTATGCGGCTCTCACTCCCTGATGAGCCATCTAGCATTGCGATTAAATGCTGGATTTTGAGGATTTTAGGAAGACCTCATTAGCCATGATCTTGAATGTTTGGAAACTGGACATCGGCTGAGGTGGCAGCCGTGCGTCATCCTGTCTTGTTCGTCCAAGCGCCTTTTTATAGGTTTTCACTTGAACATGGGAAGTGGCTCCATGAAGACGATTTTGGCCAACTTCTGTTATTTCTAGGCTCTTTTATCCATGACCAGCGGTCATATCCACCATTTCATCCTTTTTTACTCATGATGCCCTTTCGGGGTTTTCACTGTGCCTGGATTTGTTTTCCACAGAACTCTCTTACTCATGTTTATGTGACCATGCCCGTCCATCATTTTTACTCATGGCATTCCCTTGTCTAGGTGTACACCATGCCCGTCGTTTTTTTAGAAAGCGTGTTTAGGGTCGTGCCTTCGAGAACTATGCAAAGCCTTTTAACGTCATGCAGCCAAGATATGCACTATAGTTTAGGGTCATACAGCTGGATCGTAGTGGTGATGAATGGCACTTTGTGGAGGCCAAAGAGTGAGCTTGGTGATGACTCTGACCTACTTGAGAAGATGGCATGAAGTTGCCTTGTGAAGAGTGGATGATCGCTGGATGGTGGGTGAGTAATGGTGACCCACTAGCTGACGGTAAGTATGGCTTGCAGAAGGATTCACCGTTTAGTGAGCATGGGTAAGACTCACTGGGAGAAATGATGGTAATGATGGTGAAGGTGGTGCGCACACATGAATGGGCCGACTAGGGAAGACATGCGCGAAGATGCATGCAAATTTCTTGTGTGCGCATATGTAGACTCACTGAGGAGGAAATGGAGGTGGTGTGTGCACACGAATGGGTCGATTAGGCAGAACGTGCATGAAGATGTACATAAAGGGCGTGTGCGTGCATGTGGGGGCGTCATTAAGGTCATGTCTTTTAAAGTCGTGCGGCCAAGACGTGCACTATGGTTTAAGGTCATATAGCTTGGACCGTGGTTGCGCAGTTTAAAGTCATGCATGTGGGAACATGCAATTTAGGGTCGTGCAACGAGACCTCTACTATAGTTTAAGGTCATATAGTTTGGACCACGGCATTACAGTTTAAAGCCATGCAGTTAGAACTAGAGATGTGAAGTTTAAGGTCATGCGGTGTGGACCCTGTTGTGAAGTTTAAGGTCATGCAATGCAGACCAGTGTGTGGGTCGTCATGTAGGTAAAGCTACATGGGGGACGGGTTGTGGATAACAATCTAACTCCTTGGGGATAAAGATCGTTAAGTTTATAGACAAGCAGAGGTTTAGATAGAGATGGAGGCAAACGAAAGCGAACTTCACTGGGGATTAAGAGGGCAAGTGTGACTCTCTACGGTGAAGGATGACGCTTCATGTAACTCCACTGGGGATGACAGTCCGGAGCATAGGTATAACCCCACTACGGATAGTGGTAGAACACGCCCGACGGTAATGGGGTCTAGCATAAGGGTACGTATGATAAGAAGTGGGGGAATTAAGGTGTACGATGGAGGCTTAAGGGGGCTATGAGTGATGTGACTCAACTGGGAAAATGGAGACCAGGAGAGTCTTGAGGTAGTGGTGATGCGTGGAATCCGGTATAAGGATATACAGTTGAGACTGCATTACGCCTCTTTGAGATATTGCTTTGTAGAGGCAGGCGCATGCCTTGCTTGTTTTTCTTTGAAACCTCACAGTCAAAACTGTTGTACACCTCTTTAATATATGGCTTTGTAGATGCGGTCGCATACCTTGATGGTTACCTGCTTTGCTTCGAAGCCTCATAGTCAGAACTATGGTACCTCTTTGTGACATGGCTTTGTAGAGGCGGGCGCATGCTTTGAAGTGCATGCTATGATTTTGAAGCCTCACAGTCAGAACTGTGATACGCCTCTGAGAAACAAGTGCATGCTTTGATGGTTACATGCTTTTACTTCGAAGCCTCACAGTCGAAACTATGGTACACCTCTGGGAGATATAGCTTTGTAGAGGCAGGCGCATGCTTTGAAATGCACGCTTTGTTTCGAAGCCGCACAATCGTGTAGACACCCCATTTTAAATCAGACAAATTCTACGGTTTCCTGAACCCTTAAGATCACATTTAACCTAGTAAACCCAAATCCATAGTTCACACAACCTACCTTGTGACCTAGAAGTAGTGTGCCTGCCCGGAACCCTGTAGAAACCTTGTTTGACCCAGATTTCTATAAATGCCCCATTTTACCGAACAAATAATTAAAAATAGTAAACAAATCCGTTTTGACCCAAATTTTCTCTAAGAGCTTCACAAGAGGCTGAGGAAGACACCCAAATTGAAAAAAATTAATTTGGACAAGTTTTAGTTTGGGCGACCTAGGGCGTGCCGTCCAGTGATACAGGGCGTGTCGCCCAAGTCATCTTACAATTGCCCTGTTTTACAAAACAAATCATTAAAAATAGTAAAAAAAAATCTGTTTTGACCCAAATTTTCTCTGAGAGCTCCACAAGATACTAAGAAACACACCAGAAGTGAAAAATCTCAATTTTGACCAAAATTAGTGTGTGCAACATGGGGCGTGCCACCCAGGAGACATGACCCGTGCTGCCCAAATCCATGACCCTCACAACGAGCGTCCTTGATCGAGGGATTTGTTTGTTACTTGTGCATATCCTTCCCAACGGATTTCGACCCCTATAAGGCCACTTTTCATAGTCATTTGAAGGAATGAGATGGAGAAAGCTCTGAGAGAGAGAAAAACCTTGAGAGAGAGATCAAAAAACTTCAAAGAGATAAAAACCTCAGAAAAATTTAGAGAGAAACCCTAGCCTCCAGAGACGAACCATAAGCCAAAAGAAAGCCTAGACCAAGGGACACCTAGAACCATATTTAGGGAACACCCACCCTATACTGAAGAGACGTACTGGCTAACATCTGGATCAGTGAGATAAAAGAGGACCGGTTCTGATATAGACGATCCCTAAAAGGCTCGAGAGCCCGGGCCATCTGGCCCGATTCGGTATCATTTCTCTTCCCATTTCATTTATGTTTCTTTATTATTTTCATCCTATTTTGATCTGTTTTTTTTCTTAAAAATCGTGTTTTGGATATTTTGGATCATGCTGGCTCTGCCATAAATCTGCTTGTTTCTAGGTAGATCTGGCCTCATATCTGAATTCCATTTGTCCCACCTTCTCTACCACATTATTTTAATCATTTATTTTTTATCAGTTTATGGTGTCAGATCAGAGAGATATTCATTGGAAGATCTGTCAGATTTTTTCATCATAAACAGTTTGGCGCCCACCGTGGGGCATTTCGAGCCCGATCCAAGCGTCAAATTACGATTTTTCGTTCACCAATTTTTACTGTTTTCAGTCTAAAAAGGGTCCAAAGCCCGGCTGGGACAAGGACTTAGGGTTTGGTGCTCTGAAACCCTATTTTCCATGTGTGACACGAGGCATGTTGCTCGGGCGACACTAGGCGTGCCACTTAGGCGACACAGGGCGTGCCGCCTAGGTCCAAGGCGACACGCCCACTGGTCCCTCCCGTCACCCAAGTCAAATTTTTTTGAAATTTTGTAGGCTGACTCCTGGGACTCTCATGTGACTCCTCACAACATTTCGGAGAAAAATAAAATTTTTAAAAATATCAAAAAAATATTTACTTGATACAAATCTTTTTATATGTTTTTTCCTGTTTATTATGTTTTAATTTATTTCATCATAAAATGTTTTTTTTTCCTACTTCATCCAAGTTTAAAGTATCCTTATTTTATTATTTTTTACAAGATAAAAATTTAAAAGAAAATAAAAATATATATAATTTTTTTGGGCGGCACTGGTAGTGTCGCCCACACTGCAAGGGCGACATCAATAATGCCGCCCAGGTGACACCACCAGTTTCGCCCAATGGCAAGTGTCCCAGAAAATTCTGGGACCCCACAAGCTTGTTCCAGGGCCTTTTGGCACCCTGTTCATCAAATCTTGGCTTAAAATAATTTTTTTAAAAATATAACAAAAAGATTTTTCTTCAGATAGGTCTGTGTTGTTTCTGACTTTATTTTATTTTATTTTATTTTAGTTTTAAAATTTTGACTGAAACCATGTTTTACTTGCTTTCACCATCTTAGTTTAACTGTGATCCATAAAAAAAAAAAAAGAGATAAAAAAAATATATAAAAATAAAAATACATCGAGGCCTCTTGCACCCTCCCTGAACGGTGTCTCGTTCAAGTCACCGTCGACTCGAGCAGCACTCGACTTAGCACAGACTCTGCCTGGTCTCATTGTTCTAACCTTACCTTCTTAGGAGTTGCTTACCCCTCCATCTATACTGTGCTTCGAGTGAGTTTTGCCTCGAAGCGTGCCTCGTTAGGCACGATCAGTGTCGAGCGCTCATTTATTTTCTTTCTTGTTTTGTGTGCATTGTGTGCTTGACTTTATTTTAATTGCGCGCTTCTTTACACACTCCAGTACACACCTGACCGTGAGTGCCCGGGAAACCAACAAACAAATATTTCGAAAACCCGCCTTAACGCCGTGAGGGGAACCTAGCTTTCAGAGTCGAGAAGTTGGGATTCACGTAACATTAACTGTAAACGCCCCTCTGTAATCCTTTGCCTCAAAGCAACTCCGCGTTTAGTAGGACTTGGTGAACATCCTATAACAGGAGGCCAGGACCTATGTGGGGACCTATATCAGCCTAGCCGCATTTCAATAGTTAGGAACCCACTCTCAAGCCAAGCCTACCTATAATACTAGGTCAAAAGATTTCGTGTGCTTGCTTGCTTATTTCTAGCTGGTTAATCTTATATCTCAGTCCAGACCCGCTTTTGGTCCAAGCTGAACCCTCTAGGTCCAAGTCCAGCCTTGTACCCAACTTAGCCTATGTCCAAACCAGGTTTCTCCTTGATCCGAACCTAGGTCCCCTCTGGGTCCGAGCCAAAGGCTCGTTCCTAGTTCATCCTTGATCCAGTCTGGGGCCATACCGGGGCTAATCATCAAAACTCTCTAGGTCCAAGTCTTGGCTTGTACTCAGCTTAGCCCAGGTTTAAACCAGGTTCACACCCAGGTCTGTACCTGGTCCCCCTCTTGGTCCAAGCCTAGGGCTTGTGCCTAAACCAACTTTGATCCCTCTAGGTCCAAGTCTAGGCTTGCACCAAGCTCATTCCAGGTCCAAACCAGGTTCACACCTGGTTTGAGTCCAGACCCACTCTGGAACCTAGCCGAGACTCGTACCTATCTAGTCTAGATCTTAGTCTAGGTTCTAGGATATATCTAAGCTTAGAGTTGCCTCTAGAGCTAGACTAGGCGTACCTTAGTTCAAGGTTCAAAGTAAAACCCATTGAGTTTAACAAGTTTCATCCAGTCTAGTCCTAGCCTAGATCTTAGTTAGGGTTTTGCCCCTAGAGACATAGTAAGTCTACCATGAGGCGTCGAGTCTAGATCTCACCAAGTCAAGGAATTATGACCCAGGATCATGGCAAAGCAAAGTCCAACCATATGGCCCCAGCTCAGTTTTGATCCAGAGAACCTAGTTAATTCAAGAGGCACCGTCACAGTGCTCCCTCACAAATCATCAATAGCACTCGTCTCAGAGAGCTGAATCTCGAACCACATTGAACCAAACCTAGCCGTCCCAGTCGCCTTCAAGGCCACCCTTTAGAAGTCACGAGACAACAGGTTAATAAGCTTCGTAATACCCTGAATAGTCAAGTGGTCAGGCCGGGGGCAATCCTCCAAGACATAGGGGTTAACCTCAAATCAAGTCGGCACAACAAGAATAATGCCCCGATCCAAATCTTTGAGTCAGTCGATCTCAATCGTATGAACCCCGATAGTCATATAGCAGCCCAACATTCCAATCTTGGCACTCAGTCAGTTAATGGGAGAGTGAGTTCGCACACAACTAGGGAAAGCCTACCCAAGCAACCCATCACCAGTAAAGATCAGGGTTTTAACCTAACTCGATATAAAGACATTCCTAAAGTGCATGCTTACTTCCAAGACCTCCTCAATAGAGGATACAAAATCCAGTGCACTCAATCCAGGAAAGTCAGATCAGAAGCTCAAGCCATAGGCCAAGTCCAACATTTTGGCTCAAACCAGGATGATCCTAGGGTTGTTAGCTTGCCAATCCAACCCACTATGGGCCAAGGGTCTAGTTCAAATCGTCACTCGAGCCCAAGACTACCTAGAGGACAGACTCCCTCTGGCAGTAGTCATGGTGTTCCTTCACTCTTTCAGTCCAGTGCTAGGGCGAGAGAATACCTTAACCCTAGGGATAGATCACCAACCAAGGTCAGGGTCAGGTAAACGTAGCCGCCCAAGGTCAGATGTTTAGTCGTCATAACTGCTTGGGTTATCTATCTCAATTAAGTGGTGATTCTATCATGCAGGCCTCCTTGCATGGCCAAATTGTGCAACCTCCGAGTAATGGGTATACTGTGGCCCAATTCAACTCGGGTGAGCCTACAAGCCTACAACCGGCACATCAAGTTCAACACATTCCTTAGGCTCAGTCCTTGAGGCAACCCGTTACATGGGCCCAACAACCAGTTTTACGAGCCACATACCGCAAAGTCAGGTTCAATCGACCATACAACCGAGCCAGCTCACAGCTATAACAACGACTCAAATCGCTCATATGGAATACCTCCAAGACTCTTTGGAGAAAATGGGGATACAAGATTTCTCAACTCCTAAAGCTTATGTACAAGAAATTCTAAGAAACCTAGAAGATCTACCAGTGGGCTTCGTGATTCCACTGTTCTGAAATAGATTTTTAGGGAAAGATGATCATGAGGCACACATCAACGCCTACATATTGATGGTTCACACACTACGAGAACGATCCAACCAACTTAAGGTCATGTTCTTGCATAACTTATCAGAAGAACCTTGATGTGGCATTGAGGATTCATAAAGGATAACCCTCAAGCAACTCCTGATGAAATGTTCAATCAATTTTCCTCCTGTTATAGCGGAGGAAGGCCAAGACCCGTCACCCTTGGTGAGTTAACTTGCAATAAACAGAAGTTGCCTTCCTTGTTTATAACCAGATTTAGAGAGGTTGCTATGCGAGTCATTGAAATTCCACTCCCTGAAGTCGCGAAGGTAAGCATAGTATTAGAGAACATGACTCCATAATATGAGGGGTAGTCCCTTACTCATTTGATGATATTCTTGAAAGAGTATCATGTTATGAGCGAGCTAAAGAAGATAAAGCCGCAGCCGAAAAACCCTCTCAAGAAGGAGAAGTGAACATGATCAAGAAAAGCAACCCTTCCGCAAACCATTCACAAGAAAAGACTAAAATTTATTTTACCACATGGAGAATGCAGACTTCCACACCTAAGGAATTCACTCTCATTGTGAGCCTATGACCGATGTCATGAAGAAATTGCTTAAGGCAAGGCTTATAGAGTTACTGATAGCAGCCAAGATTCCTCCTTTCCATGGAGGCGATACATCTCGATGGTGCGATTGACATCAAAACTATGCCCATAACACTGAGGAATGTCGAGCTTTCTGACATAGAGTTCAAGATCTCATCGATAACGGCATGATAAGTGTTGAAAAGGAAGATATTGACAGCAAAGAAGAATAAGAAACTCTAGATGTCTCGACAAAGGATACTGATGTCAACCTGATTAATCTAGAGAATCACAAGCTGTGCCCAAACCCGAAGAACATCCACAAAGTCCTTAGAGCACAAGAAGAAATCAATTGGAAAGTCCAGTAGATGAAGAACAAAATGAGCATAACCTCACCCAGAGGTTAATGACTAAGAATACTCAAGATCAAAGCAATGACGATGATCTTAGCTCCAAGCCAATAACCGAAGTAAGGGGCATGGCATATGGAAATTCACTCCAAGATACACTCTCAAAAGTAGTACAAGAAATCCCCGTCATCAAGAACTACATTAGGGCATATGAACCCTTCAACCCGTACTTCCAAATCAACACAATAAATGGCTCATACATGTGTGGCAACGAATCAAACTCGCATGAACACTATGAACTTGAGCATAAACTCAACCAGGGTTTTGTTGGATTCCCAAGCTCATGACAGCAGGAAAAGCCTTAATTCTTAGACAACAACTCATGAGGGGGTAAATGAGCAAGTGCTAAAAAGAAGTCCTTCACCTAAAAAACTTGACACCTAAGTGGGATCAATATGATGAGGACGACATTTCAGAAATTGATGTGATCCTGATCAACGAGAAGGGATCATCTTCTAAGCAAAGGGCCAACACCCCAAAGTCTCCCATTACGCTTCCAAATAAGGGGGCAACACTTCAAATATCAAAAGAGGTCGAACCTTTGGAAATTCTATGGGGCCCACTTGGGCCACCTTCACGAGACTTCCTCGCCAACCCACCTACATGGGATGAAGAGCCAAGCTTAAAAGACTTAACTACGTCACCTCTCAAGGTGAACCCAGTTATAGATGATGGAGAAGCAAAGAGCCCAAATTTGACTATTCTCAAAGATTTGACATCTTCATTAGAATTGATAGAGCTCGAACCTTTAGAAATTCTTAGGGGCCCACTTGGACCACCTTCACAAGATTTCTTCAATGATCCACCAATCTGGGATCAAGAATTTGATATTGAAAATCTAACCATATTACCTCCTCAAGAGGCAAGCTCTCTAAAAGTCATTAACGACATGAGCACAACTCTGATAACCAGAGCACCACCATATCGAGAGAATTCATCATGTGAAGACCAAGTTCCCAACGAAACAGAAAGCCCTGCAGGGGTAATCTCATCAAAATATTCAATAGGGGAAAACTCATCAAAATATTCAATAGGGGAAAACAGAAAGGCCTGCAGGGGCAATCTCATCAAAATATTCAATAGGGGAAATCTCATCAAAATATTCAAAAGGGGAAAACACCTCTCATGAAGAGGATACAATAGGGGCAACTAATGAGATAGAACTCTTGTTCGTTGACTCTCAACATGCCATAAGGCCATCTGATATTAATTTAATCACTCTTCTGGTGCGAGAGTCTCACCTAAATTCAAGCATTGAGAAGGAGCTTACTACGGAATTAACCCCCGAAAAGCAACACAAAATTTGCAATGAAAAATATTACTAAAAAGGAGTTGGGTGATCACTCACCCCTTGCAAATAACCAAATGAGGCATTCATGCCTCATACTTCAAAAGGCATTAACACCTAATGTGTAACATGAAGTACTTCATTAACGGGAAAACCCTAATGAGTCTATCCATCCATACAGAAGGCTAAGGGATTTGGAAACTGAGAGTGATTTTTTGTCCCAAAATCAAGGTTTAAGTGGAGCAATTTAAAAGAAAAGTTCAACGGAAATTCAACAACCATTGTCAAAGAGATTTTGGATGCCAACCTTGGTTAACAGAAATCAGAGGAAAACCGTTATTAGAACCTCCCTGCCACTTGGAGGAGGGAAAGATGATTGAATTCTTACATGATCTTAAGGCGAATTGCTAAAAAAAAGGGGGGCACCTTTGACTCTTCTTCCACCTCCTCCTCTTCCTTTGTCATTGTTCTCCTCTTCAAAATAAAAAAAACAAAATAAACAAAAATCTACTGAGCTAAAAATCAGAAAGGAACTTCAA